>BSBM01000646.1:0-235000 GCA_027924585.1 Larix kaempferi
AAATACAAAAAATAATAAAAATATTCTTATTTTCTTATTTATTATTTTTTTTAAATATTATTTTATTTATTTATTATTTTATTATATTTTTAAAATAATTTATAATGAGAATTCACAACTTTAATAATAATAATAAATTATTATTATTATTATTAAAACATATGCCACGATGTATTGTTTAAATTATAATAACAATAATTATTATTATTTTAATAGAAATCATTATAATAATAATATTAATAATAATTATACTATTAACCTTTATAATAATAATAATATTTTTTTATAATAAATAATTTAATAAATAATAATTAAAACTGATAAATTATTCTTGGCAGGCCGACCGTCAACTAGCAAGCCATATCAATATTAATAATATGGCTTATATACGCCGATCGGCGTATATCAACCACATTTAAACAATAGATATACGCCGATCGGCGTATATAAGCCATATTATTAATATTGATATGGCTTGCTAGTTGTAAAGAATTATAAATATTTTATATCATTTAAATTTTTGTATTTCGTTATGTGACTGTTTTTTATAATGTCATCTAATAATAAACTCTGTATTTAAGTGTGGCTTTGGCTTTTGTTATGAATGTGGACATCCATGGAAAGATCAGAACTTACCATCTGATCGTGGTTGTGATTACTGTAAATGCCCTTACATATCTTTTATAAAATATTTATAACTGAAATAATTTTACATTTTTACATGTCTTTCATAACGGAAATAAGCATATAATCCTATAAAATATTTTTAATTTATAACTGAAATAATTTTTCATTTTTACATATCTTTCATAATGAAAATAATATGTCTATCTTTCATAAGGGAAATAATATATAATTTTTCCATTTTTACATCTCTTTCATAATGTAAATAATTTTTAATTTTTACATTTAATGGAAATAATTTTACATTTTTACATTTTTTTCATTTTTGATTCTTTTATAACGGAAATAATATGTAAAATGACATAATTAAAATTATATCATGTAAAATAAAAAGATAAGTTGGGCACATCTTATTATAAAAATTAAATTAAAATAAAAAAAAAATTCACTAAATTCAAGCATTGATCACCATGAAATTAAATTCAGATTTTTATTTGTATAAAATAAATTATGTTACAAAATAATTTACTAACATAATTGGAAGGTTTGTTGGGGTGGAAGGTGCGGGTGGGATCTTTTTCGATCCCGAAGGAAACAAAGTAGCTGCGTTCTCCTGGGGACTTGGCAAGAAAATAAATAATGAGGCAAAATAGCTAGCACTTATACACTCAGTAGAAGTAGCCTCCTCCCTCAATATCAGTAAACTCAAAATCGGAAATCTTCGGAAACTCCAGGCATGTCATTCAAGTCATGAGGAAGGGCTATGCTACTCAAGGGACTAAAGCTCACAGATATCTTCAAAGAATAAGCTCTTACTCTCCTCCCCCCGATGTTTCTTTCTTCCACATCTTAAGAGAAAATAATAGATTAGCTGACCTTGAGGCTAACAAAGGAACAACTCTGGCAATTGGGCAAATTCATTATCACAATGGAGTTAAAGGCCATCACTACATTCCCTAACCAATGCTAAGTGTGGACTACCCCTTTAATTTTTGCTCAATGTTTGGTCTTCATGGTATACCCTTGGCACTTCCCCTTTGCCCCTCGCCACTTCTTGCTTCTGCCACACGCCACTCCTGTCTCCCACACGCTTGTCACATGGCCTCCTCCCCAGCTGTCAGCTCCCACGAGCCGGCCTTAACTCCTCTCCTCCCCAGCTGTCAGCTCCCACGAGCCGGCCTTAACTCCTCTCCTCCCGACTTTCTTTCTACCCTTGGCAATGGCTCAACCTCCACATTTCTCCTGCTCTACTCTTCGTTGGCTTTCCCTTTGCGATTTAGACTCCCCTCCCCCCATTACCAGCATCTCTCCTTTACCCCCGTCCGCTCTCCGAAGTAGCCACAGCACTATGCAGAGCGTAATGGCAGCCATAGCCGCCTTGAGTCGCACCATGGTGGATGTCAATCTCTTTATTCGCAGCACCTATGACGTTGTCTACACCAGCGTAAACCAAAATGAAGAATTGGCTTCGGATCTCAGGTATACTGTATCTCAGCTCTCATGTCAGGATTCAAGAATCGATGACCTGGAGAAAAATCTCATCGAGCTCATGGGAAAGGTTGACACTCTTCAGGAAGACCTTTCAGTACTGACAGGAAAGACGCAAGGCATCCAGGTACATGAAGCTCTCACTGTCAACCAAGAGAACAATCAGGATATGTTGGACGCAGCATTTGTCCAGCCCAAGAATTATGGCTAGTTCTGTTTTTAGCCCAGGTTTCACCTTTTGTAGCAATTTTGCCAAATGTATTTTTGTATTTTCCTAAATAGTCAGTTTATTAGGGTATATTCCAGCACCGTTTTGAGAAGTTTCAGGAAGGCAAGAATTAGAGCCTTTAAAAGAATGATGGCAAACATTGCAGTCCCTGTTGAACAATCCCTTTCAAAAAAAAACTTATGGCTGTGCACAGCTTTTTTAAATATATACTCTTTCTCTGTTTCTGTTAAAAAAAAAAAAACATAATTGTAAGGTTTGTGGTAAGTGGAATATTGATTGTTTAAGGTTTTTTTTTAAGATTATATGTTTTGGAAAATCAATTGTAGTAAGTTTGTCTAAACATTAAGATTATATTTAAGCTCATTTAAAATTGAGATTAAAACAAGCATATTTATTATAGTTAATTAAAATTAAGATGAAAGAATGTATTTGATGTATTAATTTTAATATTACATTTAAAATTGAGGTTAAAAAATATATTTAATGTATTAATATTACAATATAACATTTATGTTTTTTTTAATAATGTTAATATTAATATTACAAAACATTACTATCAATTTTAAATACAACATAACTTTGTAAAATTGTTATAAAATAGTTAATTTTTAAATACAACATAACTTTGTAAAATTGTTATAAAATAGTTAATTTTTAAAAATTTGACATAATACTTAATCATTATTTTTACATTATTACTACTTAAATATAACTATATTGCATAATATGATATAATTTTAATATTAATAATAATCTTAATATTATTATTAATATTGATATCAATAACAACATTAATATTATAACAATAATATTAGTATTATTAACATTAATCATATTAGATTTAATAACATTAATAATATTAATAATGTAGTATTAATATCATCAATAATAACAACATTAATAATAAATTAACATATATTGTTACTATTTTAAAATAAAAATAGTAATAATTAATGTTAATTTTAATTTAAAATAGTAATAATTAATACATTTAAATCATTAATATGATTATATCATTTAATATGATTAACAATAAAATTAAAATCAACATATTCAACAAAAGTTACCCATATATTATACAGAGGGATTTCCTATTATACATAGGGATTTCCTTGTTGCTAGAAACAATTTTAATAGTATTTTTGTCAATCATAATCAACTTAAGAACAAAATCATAAAACTCACTATTCCACCTTAACAATAGTTGAATGGCATATGTTAACAACAACATTTCACAACCTAGAATATTGGTGCAATAGACCTATTTATTTACTAGGTTATATTTTGAACATGCTAGTGATCGACTATTAACAAGTTAGTGCACCAACGAATCGTTTAGGGAATGAAGTTGTGATTATCCTCATCCACTATGCTTTAGGTCTACCATTAAGGGCCATGCCCATTAACGATATCATTTAAAATATATAAAACCAAATAAAGTGGATGAGTGTAATGTATATATGAAAGTGTCTTAAAAAAATATAAATATAAGTAATTAAAAAGAATTCATATTACATTTATTAAAAAAAAAAAATTAAAAAAAATTTATATATATATATATATATATATATATAAATAAGAAAAATAAGAAAAATTATTTATTTTAAATATTAAAAATGATATAAAATTTATAATGACTAACTATTAGGAACTTTAATCAATATTTAACATCTTAAATAGTTAAAGTTATTAAAATCATCATAATTATATTAAACACATATGTTTAGTTTAATATTTTAATTAAGCAACATTCTTTAATTTTCTTTAAGTTTGTAATGAATAATTATAAACTTTTAAATTTTGAATTGATGTCAATTTTGTGATTTGAATAACCTAAGATTTATGTTAACTTTTTTTCCAAAATAGCAATATAAATGGAGAAGCATGTGATTATGATGGAACACTTTTTATTCCGAGATATTCTCCCTTGTTTGCTATTGAAGATATTGAGTACATCATAATGACTTTGGAACTTAATATCACCAATTTTTTCAAAATGGAACATTCTCCCTTGTTTGTTATTGAAGATATTGAGTACATCATAATGACTTTGGAACTTAAGATCACCAATTTTCTCAAAATGGAACATTATATATAATAGAAAAGAGTGGACCTAAGTTCTAATGATTAAGAATATGTGTTTCTTTTTTAGAGCTCATGGGTTTGAATCCAAAGGAGGGGTCGGCTATGTTCACTTTCCTAGACTAAGTAGTTAAATGTAATTATCCTGCTCTAGAAACAAAGAGGCTAGTAGAAAATTTTCAATTATGTGTGTATTTCAATTCCATCTGGCAAAAGGAAACCAGCTACCTTGAATTAACAAGTTGGTTTTCCATGTTCGATACAATTCACAATTTTGCTATCATTTTTAGTGATTCATGCTCCTCTTATTGTAGTTAGAAGATATGTGTCTTATCAACTTGCTATGCCATATCACTATAAATTGTTTCATTTTTGTAGTTATCTTCCTCATTTATTAGTAGACATCATATTAATTGTAGATTTAACTGAGATTTGGGGCCATGGTTAATTTTTCTAAGTTCATGGGAATTAGTGCATATGTATACTATGTATGTGCAAATTATATGTATTGGATATGGTTTTTCAAGATACTTTCGTGTTTATTCATTTTGCAAGAGATGTAATATAGGTTTATGTAGTCAAGCAGATATTCCTGCTTTGTAGGTTATTAAAGTATTGGAGAATCAAGTAGCCTTCAAAGTGGATACAATGTACTATAAAAATATGCATTCCTCTTTCTAGCTCATTGATGTAATCACAATCTCAATTGGAATGGTACATTTTGGACAACCAAAAAATGGTTATCTTCATTGTAAAATTCAAATATACTTTAGTTGAGTCAATTTAAGGTTCAATTTTAGATTGTAGGCAAGTTTAGCATTATATATTGGTCATAAGAAAGGAAGCTTGGTCAATGTTGTCAACAAGACAATCCTTGTGCTACAGGACAAAATCTAGTAAAATTGAACTATAGATAGGGCTTTAATTTAATTCAATGGCATTGATCCCCTCCCTCTCGAATCAATTATTAATAAGATCACTGATTGGTTGTGTTGAATGATGAAAATAATCATGCTTTCAACCTTGCCATTTGTTTGAATTAGATAATTGCATCTATGGAATCGCCAAAGTTGCTTTTGGAGACATTTCATTGAAGCATCTTGAACGTTCGAGTATTATGCAAATTGGATACAATCAAATTTACTTTAGTTGAGTCAATGTTGTGTTCAATTTGATACTAAATGCAAGTTTAACATCATATATTTGGTCATAAGAAAGGAACCTTGGCCAATGTTGTCAAACACAAGATAGTCCATGTGATATTGGACCAATTCTATTGAAATTAACTATGGATTAGTTCTTGAGTTTATTTTAATAACATTGACATCCTTCCTCTCATATACCTTATTAATAGCATCACAAATATTGTGTGTTGACTAATGAATAGAATCATGATTTCAACCTCGACATTTGTATGTATTGGATAGTTGAAAGAGGACTTTCTTTGTTGTCCATTGTAAAAAAATCAATGAAAATATTATGCAAGCAACAAACCCTCTTTATTTACTATCTTTCATATATTTCATTATAGATCATAATACATGTGCATCAAGATCGTTACATCATGAGCCAAGTGGGAAAAGAGCCCCTTTCCTACTTAAGCAATGATACGTACATTGTGAATACTTTGTATAAGGCCCTTTACACTATGAAATCACTAATAGTGATGTCGAACTAGTGCTTATTTTTGTTGTGGATTGACAATTTTCTATTGAGTAGTAGTAAAATGGTGCAAATTTTGAATTCTTTTAATATAGATATTCAGTTGTGGTCAATTCCTAAATGTGATTTGTTGGTTAATCCAACATAGATCCATATTAAATATGGATTCCTCTAGGTGCTTGAACGATCTGGTTTTAAGATGGACCTATGCTGGTTTTAATTTTTTGTTGTCACATACCCACGTGACAACATCTTTGATTTTTTACTAGATGTCCTTTGAGAAGCTTTCACTTTTGGTTTTAGAAGTACATGGTCTATACAATAAATGAAGCATGCTTCCAAATATGCCAATCGGTTTTGCGGAATGTTAAAAACTTTTTCAATGGAAAAGTATGTTTAAAATTTCTCTACCTTTATGTAAGTAAAATAAACCATAAGTATTAACTTGGCACACTTTGATGTTGCATAATTTGTTCTTCTTAACTCGTTATTGCGCCGAGAGGCGCTCTACAGCCCAGTATGAGGGAGATCTTGTAACATGTGTGTGTTTGTCGAGTTTGTCGAATGTTTGTCGAGTAACAAAATAATACAAAGTATACGAAAAAAATAATACAAAGTAAAGAGTAATAAAGATTATGTCGGCCATAAGCAAAAAAGAATAATACAAAGTAAAGAGTAAATATGAGACTTAAACTAGAGACTTTAGAGCTTAAGATTATGTGGTAAATATTATGTCAGCCATAAACAAAAAAGAATAATACAAAGTAAAAAGTAAATATAAGACTTAAACTAGAGACTTTACTTTCTACTTTTAATACAAAGTAAAAAGTAAATTGAGACTTTAGAGTGTTTGTCGAGTGTTTGCCAAGTAACAAAATAATACAAAGTAAACAAAAATAATAATACAAAGTAAAAAGTAATAAATATTATGTTGGCCATAAACAAAAAAGAATAATACAAAGTAAAAAGTAAATATGAGACTTAAACTAGAAACTTTAGAGCTTAGGATTAGGTGGCCCATGTATTGCACTCAAGGAGCTATTCAAGGAGAGGTTTGCACTTCGGGAAATTTGATCCCTCTCGGCGCTTGATAGAGCCTAGGATTTGGATCTAGGTTGGTATATTTTTTTTAACTTAGAAGGAAGGGACTAAGCTGCATGCAGCTCTTGTTTTTAATTATTGTCCTTCTATTATTCAATCAAGTTTGAAGTGTATTAAGTACCCTCCTTGTCTTTCAAATTTGGCTCCTCATCTTTCCACATCTTCACTTTGTAAGAACATAGTGAAATAACTTGAATTAAATTAGTTAAAGAATTCAAATGTTTTTAGATGTAATATAGTACATATATGGTAAAAATTTGTCAATGCTCTTTTATTCTTTTGAACCCTCCTTAGTCTAGAATAAAAAATAAAAATAACCATAATTTAAATAATTAAAGAACTCTAACTATTAATACATAAGTAACAATTTAATATAGGTAGGAAATATAAATCTTTCACCATTTATTTTAGCCATTTGTTTTAGTCTGTAAACTGTGTCCACTATTTGTGTTGCCTTCTCATTTGTGATATTTTCACCTTAATTGCTTGTGTACATGCCTTTCAATACCTCTTTATCAACATCTATTGGTCTTATACTCTTTGTTATTTTCAATTCACCTAAACTTGGTTGAAGTATCATATAAAATGAATATAACCATTCAAGTTGATAAATAGACCTATTAAAAACTTAAAGTATTACAAAAATCAGTGAAGGAAAGGAAGATTAATTCGAATTTCACTTTTTTTTTCACAACACAACAAATCTATACTTTATATTAGAGTATATGGAAATATACAAAAACTGGAACCAGTCCAAAGAAACAGCAGCCTACTGTCCAAACCAGAAAGTTAAATACAAAGGCTCCAACCTGAGCATAAAAGAAGAACGAACAACAATCAAACCATAATAAGCTGTCATCAGGAAGATAGAAAGGATGATGGCCCAGTCCAAGCCAAACACCAGCCAAGCAAGTATGATAGCCCTAGCTATAAGGAAATAAAACCAAAAAAAGAATATCAGGTCGGGAGTCACCAACAAAGCATAATCGCCATGGTCAGTAAATGGCAATTATGCCCACCTCTCGAACAACATCCTCAGACACAAATTCGAAGAGCGGGTAGCCTCCGACGAAATCAGAGCTTTCTTCGAAAGTAAATCTGCCTGAGCATTCTCGGCATGAGGTATATGTGAATACTAAACACCCATGTGAAAATGAAGTAATAACCTGATCTTATCCAACCATGACGAGAGAGCAATAGCATTGATGGATCCAAGACGATTGATCCAGTTGATGACGACTTGGGAGTCTCCCGCGATGTGCCTCAGCTCCAGGTTTTTAAAACGAGCAAAATGAAGGATCAGCCAGAGTGCGCAAACTTCACTCTTAGTATTAGTGCCTGGGAAAAAATTCATTCAAATATTATATCGACAATGATTATTCAAAACGACGATCGCCCCAGCACCACTAAGAAGGCTAGAATCTTGAGACGCCCCATCAAATTTCCCAAATGAGATGGAGAAAATGAAAGACCTGTTCATAGAAGGGTACTTGCCCACTATCGCCACCCCAGAACCCCAAGTATCCATAAGAGCCGCAACCGCACACCCAACCACCCATCCTGACTGCAAAACTCGATCTTCAAAAATGGCCAAATTCCTGGCTTTCCAGATTTCCCAAAAAACATTGACATCCAGCACAACAACCTGGGAGTTGAAGATGTACCACTTGTAAAGACCAACTGGCAGGGAGATATCATTCCAATCAGGAAAAACTGCCACGGTAAGCCTGACCACTTCCCAAACCTGCACACTGTAACTGCAGTTGATGAATAAATGTGAGGATGAATCCTCTGCCTGTTTACATAAGATACACACATTGGGGCCTATAACTCCTCTTTTCATCAAATTATCCCAAAATAACAGTTTGTTTTCCAGAGCCATCATATAAATATTTTTAATTTATGTGGAATGTTCCACCTCCAGATAACCGTATGCCACCAACATGAAGGCACCAAATAAGGAAACAAAGATTCGTATGCAAGTTTAGCAGGCAACAAGCCCGATGCAGTATTCCTTGACCAAAGGAGCTTATCAGGTTCACTGGAAAGAAATATTGTCACGTCCCCTCCCATCCTACCAGCTAGATGGAGAGGATCGTGAGGTTAAACCGGGCATCCAGCCCCATACATTATTAAACAAACATTCAAATTAAAATGAAAATATACATATACAAGTGCATAATAGACGTGATGCTGAACTGGGCGTTTAGCCCCATGAAACTTTCAACCATAAGCATTCACAGAATATAACAGAGACATATGGAAATGTATGATTTTAATAAAATCACAGCGGAAGTAAATTCATTTAACCCATCCACATACATTTGTAATATTCATCAAATGGTAATTTCAAGAATATACAAGAGAATACTTATCTTATACGAAAGTAGTCCCACGCAACTGGCTATGCAACTGCAACGTTCCACCCAACCGTAGGCCAGTGTGCTCCTCAATCTCTCAGCACCACTGCCACCCCCCGAGTTGGGCATGATCTCTACAAGGAACCAGGGAACAACAGACTCACACATAGCCAAGCATACACCAAAATGAGCCAAGCCAATCTGCAATTGGGTTTATCAGGTTGCTAGGACATGGCAGGGAAGAATTGATAAGCTAATATGCACAATCACAGAGCTAAGGATACCCCTCCCAGATCTATTCAGCTTGGCACTCACAATGCCTACACACCCAACACAAGGAAGTACTCTCTTCACTGCCACACAGTCCCTCAAGCCATACCTTCCTTTCTAGTGCTCTCAGGGTGTGCATAGAAAAGTATCCAAGCCCTCTTGATCTTCTTGAGAGGCTACTCCCTCTACTAGGTTTATCAAGCCAGTTCTGTCCACTACCAGTCCAAAACTTCAGCTCACAGGTTCAAACCAAAAACGAGATGCACTTAACAACAACCACACTTGCTGAGCATGAGGAAAACGTTTTTACACAATGGGATGCATGAGATGGGGTTTCAACTAACTCAGAAAAACGTGGGAACCCACAAAAACGAAAATGGGAAGTTGGGGAACAACCCAGGGAAGCCAATCCGTTTTTAGAAAAATGTCCTTGGACATTCGGGGGCAAAAACGACCTCCATGCAGTCCCCAAATCGTGGCCCTTCTCTCCTAAGCTACTGTATATGCAAAAACGAACTCCCAGGCATGGAAAAATGCAGGATTTGGATGAAAAACGTGTAGGGAAAGGCCCAGCTAGCTCCAACTGCGTGAATGAGGGAAGACTGCATGTTCACAATGGCTTTGGGCACCATTTCGTGGGTGTTCCCTTGCCCAATAAGCAAAAACACGAATTTCTAAGTTGATGGCTTGCCCATGCACGAAATTGGTTGCCATACTTCTTCATTTCCAAGGCATTAACTGCCTTAACCAATTTCTTGGAAGAATTAAATGATTGGGTGCATGAGACAAAATGGGTAGTTGGTGGTTTATGGGTTTCCCCATTGACACATGGATTAACACCATTGGCTCAAGGGTTTGGATAATTTCCCTCCCTATTCCTTGTAGAACCATGCCCCATCTCTTTGTTGCATTGCATAGCTAGTTGTGGGTATTTTTCATTAAAATTCGTATTTACATGATGTCTTATTTACATTGTGCCCATCTCGCACAATAACCATAGGCATCTATTTTTAATTGCCGATACATAAAATGCCAAATCAATGGTGGGGCCTTGGCCTTGAGCTCCTCACCATGATTGAATTACCATATTTACATCATTTACGATTTAATACAAAGGGGGTCAAAATGGGGACGTGACAAATATGCCACTCCTTTGTAACTCTTGGACATAACCGATCCATTCAACAACCAAGGTACCCTGCAATCCGATCTGTACAGCACTGATCCAATGCGGGAGAGTAGAATTCGGAAGGCAAATAACCAATGCATGTTGTAGAGTAAAGTAACCACGAGCCTTGAGGCAACTTGTTAGCGCTAGGGATAGTTTATAGTTTGTAAGGTTTCCAATGATCGGGTCAAACCCCAGAAGAATGGAGCGGCCATTCCCAGGTAACCACCCCACCTAGTTTTCCAAAATATAAAATGCAGAGGATATCCCTGCCCAAATATTGGACGCTCCTTTATACTTCTTGAAACCCAACTGGATCCATGACTGAACCGATAGGCGCTATAGGTATTTGTCAATAATCACCTATCCTCACAGACCATCCACCATGAGCTCCCTCCATAGATTCTTCACTAAAAGTGCCAAAGAGAAATGAAAAATATTCTTTATAGCCCATCCCCCCAAGTAGTAAGGAGACACCAACCTCCTCCACTCCACCAAGTGCATCTTGTGTGAATTCTGCCCTGGACAAATGAAATTGTGCATTTTTTTACGCATCCTGGTCAAGATGGACTCCAGAACCTACTCAGAGAAAGCCAACAAACCCCAATGTTCTGTAGAACAGATTTTACCAATGTGATACGCCCACCGATTGAGAGCCATCTCCAACACCAATTGTGAATGCGTTTATCAAATTTCTTAAGTATCCAGGACCAATCCTGTTTGTTATAAGCATTTGGTTTGATATAGTAGCCCAGGTACAAGGTTCCTCCCACTAAATCCTTAATGCTATAAGGAAACATCGCAAAAATATCCAATAACAAAGTGTCATCCAGATTATGCTCCAAAATGGTTGATTTGGCTTCGTTAATGACCATTCCAGAAGCGCGCATAAAATGTTCAAGTATTGTCTTAATAGATGCCCATTCTTTCTTACAAGCCAAACCAAATAACAAAACATCATCGACAAAGAACTGATGAGTAACAGAGATATTTTTGGTAATCTTTACCCCAAAGATCTGTTTGTGCTCCTTGGCTTTGATCAATTGTCTGCTTAACCCCTCAATCACAATGAGAAATAGCATCGGCGATAATGGACATCCCTGATGAAGACCACGGGAGGCAGAGAAGAAATTTGACAGACTTCCATTAACCAGCACAGAGTAGTTTACTGAGGATACGCATCCCATGATCCATTTCATGGCTTGCCAGGGAATCCCTATCTAGATCAAAACCAGCCTTAAGAAGCTCCAATTGACCATGTCGTAGGATCTAGTTAAATCCATCTGTAGAACCAAAGCTTTTTTATTTCTGGTTTTTATACTATGGAAAGCTTATTGCGTTAGGCCTACAACATCCAAAATTTGGCAATTTTCCAGAAACCCGAATTGTTCTTTGGAGATGTGTCTTTATAGAACCGGCTTCATTCTGTTGGTGATAATTTTGGCAACTAATTTGTAAACCAGGTTGCAAAGTGATATCAATCGTAAGTCTTCAAATGTGGCCTGAAGAGAGGTCTTGGGAATTAAGGCAATGAATGTCGCGTTTATTGCCACCGAGATCCTACCCATGATCTTTGTATCTTCAACCATTGCCAGGAGATCCGGCCCCATTAAGTCGAAAATTTTTGTGAACAACTCAGCCATCCACCCATCAGTTCCAGGGCTTTTTGCCCAAGCAAATTTTTGTATAACCAGCTTAACTTCTGAGAGTGTAACAGGCCGGAAAACATCATTGCCTTCTTGATCTGAAAAGAAATGTGGGAAATACCGAATAACCTTCACCTATTCACTGACCGAACATGTTTCCTGATCCATATAATAGCTTCTAAAATGATTTTCAGCCTCCATAAGTAGCTCCGACTATTTGCTTATTAACCCATCACCAACCGTTTTAATGAACCAGATGGAATTATGAATTCAGCGACTGCCCGCATATTTATGAAAGAACTTGTTGTTTTTATCTCCCAAAGCAACCCATAAGGCACGGCTTTTAAGACGCCAAGTCTCCTCCTCCTCTGCAAGTAAATGAAGTCTTCGTTGTTCCAACACTGGAAGTGATAGATGCACCTATGAATGAACTGACCCCAGTTTGCACCGATCCTGAATCACTGAAATTTCCGCTTCAATCCATTGGAGTTCCCTAAATTGTGCCTTCTTTTGCTGTCATTCCCATTTGATTACATTGGACTTCAAATAACTCAATTTCTTTATCAAATAATAGGAGGGAGGGTCGTTCTCAGCCTTAGTAAAACCCCCCCAAGACTTTTTAACCAAGTCCACAAATTCAACATCCTTTATCCATGTGTGGGTAAACTTGTAAGGGTAGTTTTTACACTTCTCATCAAAATCCAGTTCCAAAATAATCAGTAAATGATCCGATATACTCGTAGCTTCAATCCATGTCCTGTATTTATAAACCTGCTGCAAAAGAGAATCCACTAACATGAACCTGTCAAGTTTTTTTGACACACAAGCAGGGCCCATCCTACCATTGCTCCCAGTAGGATTTAGAGGAAAAGGTTCAATGTTGTTCAGTCTAAATGAAGAGAAATAGTTCTGAAAATGACCCGTGAGAGGATCCGACCTACTTGTGGCTCCCCAAACTTCTACATCTGAAAGTGTTAATTTAAAGTCACCTGCTAGCACCAAGTTAGGAAGAGATAAGATATCCATCAAAATGGGTGAATCCCAAAAAATTCTCTTGTTAAGATATGGAGCATAAACGTTAAAAAAATTGCAAACCCCTGAAAATCCCACTGAAATTCCTTTTAAGAGAACGCCCCCAAGAGTACCAAAATTCGTAAGGTTTAAAACACTTGGGTTCCAAGCACAAAGGAGTCCACTGGACTGTCCCTCCACATCCGTAGATGCCATCACCCAATCCTTTTTAAATAAAAGAAAAAAATTCATGGCCTTCTCGGTTGACACCATTGTTTCCTGAAGAAAAACCAAATCTAGAGACACCTTCTCCAACAATCTTTTGAGGGATAATTTTTTTCTGAGGGCCCCCAATCCCTCTGATATTTAGTGAAAGTAGCATCATATTTTCACCCTGGCTTGGGCTTTTAAGTCTCTAAGGGACCGTTTGGTGTTAGTAGATTGTGAGACTAAATCCGGATGAGAACCAGAATTAGATGTTGATGGCAAAGGAAACGTCGGTATGAGTTTTCTGCCACTACGTGTGTGAAGAGGTGAAAGGTTCTTACCAAGACCACCCTAAACCATACCTTTGGCTAGCTGAAGACTAGGAAATGTGGAAACATATGTTTGCTTGAGAACCCCATCCATATCCAATGGCATCTTGCCAACATAGGTAATTAGTGGCATATGGTAAATTTTGTCAACCGTAGGAATGGAATCCGCCGGACCCCCCTCCATAGTAACTGCCTGGGAATCAGGTGACATGAAGGGAAAACTGATATCTGGAGAAAGAGCCACATTATATGAAGGATCCAGTGCCGAAAAGGACGAAAGGTTGGCCGTGCCCTCCCTATTGAAAGTGGTTGTATCGACAATGTTAGTAGAAGGGGACACAGGTTTATTACCCTCCACCGGTGCACATAGTGGGTCACAGGTGGGTATATCAGCCACAGAAAGATCAGGATTTGTACTAATACCCTGATAAAAATATGGTCTACCCCCAATAAGGTCATCCCCCAACCTATTGCCTTTCTTATCCAATAAATTTATAAAATCTATTTCCCCTTCATTTAATGGCATAGTAAAGGATGGGTCCAATGTGTTTAACTTACTCAGCAGTGAGGATGTAGCCATCTGAGAAGTATCTGTAGGAACAGGGACCGACAAAGTCGAAAAATCATGCACTGGAGATGAACCCTCTGAATCCAAGCTGCTATTAGAAGACCATGCAAAAGCCTCTTCCGAGGAGTCCTCCTCGTCTGAACTAGAATAAGGGCTTTCACAATCCCTCCACAAATGACCTACAACCTTGCACCTCAAGCAGCGAAAGGGTAAACCTCAGTAATCAATTGTTTGGGAAAAAATTTTACCCCTCCAATGAATGTCCATTTTCTCTAGCAACCCTTTAGCCATATCTATTTCCACCAAGACATGACTAATTCTTCGGTCCATGCCTTTCAGATGACCCTCCCTAACATGTAGAAATTTCCCCACATGATTGGCGACAGCTTCGAAGGATTCCTGATTCCAAAGCACAAGTGGAAACCCAGACAGGTGGACCCAAAGGTGCCTTAACCGTACCCTTTCCATGTCAGGGTTGAAGCCCGTATGCCATCATTTAAGCATCAAGCTTCCAATGTCCTTTAACCAGGTTTTCCCCAAAATAAGTGTGGTATGTTCCTCAGTCCTAAAAAAGAATGTATACCATCCCTTATTTAAGATGATTATTACAGGTGTATACCCAATGACCAGGGACCAAACTGTAGCTGCCCAACACCCAATATCCTTAGGGTTCATCACTTGATATGAAAGTTTTCCCACCAGTGTTACAACGTAATCTTCCACCTTGTGAGAATCAACACTCTTTGGCCTAGAGGATCCATTCCATTGACTCAGAACCATTTTATATCCTTCAAAAACTATTTTTCCCTATTTTTTCCCTTGTACGCTTGTTGCATCATTACAGTGTGCGTACCCACGAGTTGCATCACTATAGCCCGCGGGTAGCATGTAAAATGGTAAAAATCACTAGTGTATTACTTTTTACTCCCAAAAAGCGGTCATTGGGTGACCTTTGACTCTCCATCTGCCCAAGAAACACCTCGATGTGTCCTTTCACTTACCTTTGAGAGGACTATATATTGAGCACATATGGCTTATGGACGGGAGGAGAAAGAAGAGCAAGAGAACTCTAGTGGATTTTTTCCCTATCTTGAGTCTACACTCATTGATCCTTGTAGTTGTGAACCCTTTATGTTCACCTTCCAAACTCCTATTCTAGTTTGAGTTTGCCATTCCATGGAGGATTGAAGTGGTGGAGGCACAAGTGGATTGATCCAGATCTTGGTTCAGACTGGTTGCCAGCAAGAGGTTGTATCACATTGTACTTCTTGTTTATTAATAGAAATACTCATATTCTCGTCCATTAATGTTGTAAATGTTGTTTATCTTACATTAGGTTGCATTTACTTGTTATATCATGGGCCACTGCTATTGATGATGTTAATGTCGTTTATATATTATATGTACTTGTTGTATATTGGCTATCAAGACTAATTTGCAGATTCGAGTGCATGGATTGAAAAGCTCCAACGGGGATCTACATCAAACGTTTGGATCGTTGTTGGATATATTCTTCATTATCTTAGCATTGTCATTTATATAGCATAGCATTGGGAATTGAGTTGATTTCTGGTAATCAGTTGTCTGTTGTGGTCTACCCCAAGCCATAGTGAGTTTTCTCCAACACAGAAATGGCGAATCCGCTGGGAAAAACATTCATTTTTGGGGATTTTTTTAGCATTAGTCCTTAATTAGAGTTGTTGTTTGTCGAAGCTCTGTGTCACTTATTTGCCGTTGAGATACACTATAGAAAACTTGTTTTTTCTGAGCCATTGGACTCTTTGTTTGCCCATTTTCCTTTCCTTACCTGCGGGCTAGCTTAGCTTTGCCCGCGTACACCCACCTCTGTTTACTCTACTGCTCGCGGGTACCCGCAGTTTTTCCTTCGACAGTAGCGTACAACTCCGGCTTTGGTTGATTTATGACTTTTGGTTGTTGTTGGGTTGGCTTTGGATGTGGCCTGTTTCTTGACTGTTTCATGCCTTGGTTGTGACCAAAACTCTTCTTTTCTCTTGGTTGAGCCTTGTTGGTTTTTTACCCATCTTTGGATTTAGCCTTATTGGTTTTTTCCTTTTGAGCTCATTCCGTTGGCTAAGTCTTATTGTTTGGTATCTACTGGGTTGTCTTAGTGATATCCTTGGCATATGAGTGACTAGATAGTAGGATTTTGCTTGCATTTTTCATTTCCATATATTGAAAAACACACAAATACACATAGTTTTGCATTTTCCTTTTGTTTATAAGAGAAAATACAAAAATGTTTGCTTTTATGTACTACATAGTGCATTGAGTGCTTTCTGCCCTCATTTAGATTTTGATTGTGCATTGAAAAATATAAAAGGATTGCATATTTATTTCGGAACCGTTGGATTGATTTTGCATGTTAGTGGCATTGTTTTCATTGGATAAATGAGTCTAGGATTTGACGATTTTGCATACTATTGAGTCTTACACATCACTAGTTTCACGATCATATCCCTTGAGTATTCACAGCCATTAAAATTAACACTTAATCTTAAAATTGATTAGACCGATTTTATTTATAGGGTACACCAACTAGCATAGGTTTAGAGTCTTGGAATAGATCATTGTGAGTTAACAATCCAAGACTACTAGACGAAACATTAGGTATCTGACCAGGGAGTGGAGGAATCCATGGTATATATTGGTGTTCTCAGGAAGCTCTACTCAAGCCAGAGTTAAGCATGAGGTCACGGGAGGTTGGTTGAAGAGATATCCCTCTGATACCGGCTGAACATGGGAGATATTTCCAGGGTTTGTTCATATCTGGGGGTACCGGAGGTTCGTCCTCTTGTGCTTCGGGCTTAGCTACCCTGCCCATACAACGGATCCCACCTGCGACTGTCCCCCTGAGCATTGGTTATATTGCGGTGACCATAGTTTCCTTACCTAGGTATCGCATAGGGTACTTGCAGTGGTTATGTTGTTTGTGTCCTGAGTCAGATAGGGGTCGAACAACAGAGTTGTCGTTGTATAGGGACTTGATCCTGTGCACGCAGTGAAGTCTGGGGGCCGTTATAACTGATTATGTTACCTTCGGCTATAGTTTGGGAGTCTCAAGCCTCTCCTAGACGAGACATACTAGCTCTAGCGTCAGGAGCTCATTTAGCCACTCTGTTTGTCTGCTCTTGGCTGTAGTTTCTCTAGGTGTGTGCTTTTGATTGACTGTTTTTTATCGATAGTTGTCCTTTAGGGGACGTTTTGATTCTATTGACTCTCCGGAGATATCGTGGAACGGAGTCCTACTCTCCGTCGATCCCGTCGATTGGTTGGTTTAGAACCTACCGAGTTTTCACACCGCGTTGCTAGGGGACGTTGGAGGGCTCCCTCTGAGTCTTCGGATTCTTACGAGACATACGTCCTAAACATCATGACTGTTGCACACCCTGACATTGAAGAAATACCTACGACTCCATCGGGTATAGTTGAACACACTTCAGACTCCCCTACTCCTCATGAGGCATGGGGGGGTTATCCACCTGAGACCCAACGTAGTTTGTTTGGTCCAAATCCACCCGAGGACGACCCGTTCGATCCTTCGTTTCCACATAATTATAGACACGGGATGCCAGAGTTACATGACGACACTGGTCCTATCGTCAACCCAACCGCATTCTCTTTTGGTATGCTTAATTATAGTACAGTTGATCCTTCCACTACGTTTGGTAGTCACACTAGCACTAGTCATGGTGTTATCCATACTACCCTCACTGGGGGCACTACATTGTCCACTCACACACATAGTATGGGGACTGGTCAGATTCCTCCTAATAATGCTAATGTTGGAAGACGACCACCTCCTAGGGCTACCCAACCTAATAGGAACATTGTGCGCAACACGACTCGTCATCCACCACCTAATACACATGCCGCTACTCGTCAACCCAGGACTACTTTCACAAATGTTAATGCTCCTCCTAACCACGAGGGTGGACATATACCGCATACTTTTGCGTCCACTTCCGCCATTAGTAATTCCAATGTAGGAGGTGGGAATGTATCCTATCCACATGGACATAACGCCACCATCCCTGCTACTAGTAACACCAATGTTGGGGTTGGGAATACATCTCATGCTTATGGTCACCGCACAACTGCTCACGCCGATCCTAATGCTGGGGGTGGGAACATACCTACCATTATGGTCATTACAATTCAGTTCCCGCTACGAATAATACGTACATGCCCCATACTTATGGTGGCAACCCTTACTACAACACAGTCGGTGTTGTCCATCAGTACAACCCACCCCAATATGGTGCCCAAAACATGTATATACCTGCTTACTCTCAAATGGGTCAAGTCGGAGGAGGTTATCAACCCTATGGCCATGGTCAAGCTTATGGTCTGTTAGGTCCTCATTATCAGCAGTTTAATCCTCATGGTCAAGCTTTTAGTCCATCTTATAATTCGGTTCCGTTCAACCAACCTTTTATGGGAGCTTATAATCAAGCTTTCCAGCCTCAGCTCCCGTTCCTTGCACGCTTGAATCTTCTGGATCTTTCGAAGCTCACGAATGATCCGGTGTGTCACGACCCTAATTGGCCCCCAGTCCCTACCAAGCTCCCTTCGAACATTCCTAAGTTTGAAGGGAAAGGTGATGAGGACCTGGGTGATCATGTCACAACATTTCACCTTTGGTGCTCCTCCAACTCATTGAATCACGATTCCATTAGATTGCGACTATTTCAATGCACCCTCACAGGGGCAACCACGAAGTGGTACGTCGAGTTGCCTGGAAACACTTATAGGGGTTTTAACAAGATCCCTTTGGTTTTCTTGGATCATTTCCAGCTACCGGTTCGCTATGATACTGGTACTGAACTTTTATCTACCTTCCGTCATAACAAAGCCACACATATTTTTGACCATGTTCAAGAGTGGCGTCAGCGGAAGAGGTTAGTGAAAGCCAACATTCCTCCAGAGTTCCTATTGGAATGCTTCCTCAAGTCTCTACTCCCATACATTGCCAATGACGTTTCAATGTCCGACATTGTGACTGAGGAACAAGCCATCTTGAAAGTCCAGCAGTTAGACTTACTATACTCTCAGTCTGGCATTTTGTATGACATTATTCCTGACGCACTGCACACACGTCATGGGCCTCAGTCAATTCCTGGACCGCATGCCGATGGCATTGTAGGATCCGCAAGCATTCGCCCTGTAGATTTGGTAGCTAATCAAATGCAAAATTTGTCGCTAAAATAGTCTACTGCCGAACAGGTTCACACCTTGTCCACTTCCACCCCATCGTCCGATGTACACAATGTGCAAACGACAAACCAATCAGGTAACCAACAATATGGTGGTAAGAAAAATGGGAGAAACAACCGTAAGAGTGGAAACAATGGGAATAACAATAGCAATCGCAATATCCCCCGTAAGGATAATGCCAACCCTCCTCGGGAAGGCGAAAATGCTGGTGAGGACTGTAAACCTAGGCGTAAGGTGAAGTTTCCTTATAAGCTCTGTGGGGAAGACCATCTTACTCACTTATGTCTTCGAATTGAAGAAGCATCGAAGAATTTGGCACAGAGCCCAGCTGTGTTAAAGGATCCCCTACCTCATCATCAAAACATGGCTTCGCATGCTCCCACCACTGGTTATGGACCTACTGAGACGACAACATCTTCTTCCAATACTGGTGGTTATGGATGTGTGAACATGGTTCAGTCGAAGGTTAGTGTTGCCACTCGTCAACGCAATTATAGTGCACCACAACCTAATATGGGGAGTGAGCCTCCCCCTCCTCCTGACAATTCCTTGCATATCGAGAAGCCCTCTAATATGCTGCAGATACCGAAAGGTGTTCTTAAGCTCTCTACACATAATCCTAATGCTCTAGCCGCCCATAACTACTCCATCGTGGAAGATTTGGGCCAAACTCCGTGTGCCATGTCGGCTCTTGAAGTCTTGCAAGCCTGTCCTTCTCAGAAGCATGCCCTTTTGAGTGTGTTAGGAGTTCAAGACGGGAGAAGTTCCACTGTTATCAAGTTCGACACTACTGATGTCCAACCTCGCTTACCCTACCACGTGGCTTTTCAAATCCAGGTGGTGTGCCTTCAGAATTTTGTCTAACGTACGATGGTTGACGAAGGTGCTTCCGCATTAGTAATGTCGTTATCTTGTTGGAAAGATCTCGGCTCTCCTCCTCTACACACGTCTAGAACCACGCTCACTACTTTCGACGGTTGATCATTTAAGCCGCATGGAATTATCCCTTCCCTTGTTGTTTGCTTGGGAGGTAAATCTGTGCCTATTGAAGTCGAGGTGGTTGATGCCCCCATCGACTACAACCTTTTACTAGGTCAGAATTGGATGTATGATATGAAAGCTGTTGCATCCACTGTATTCAGAGTTATCTTCTTTCCTCACGAAGGCAAGATTGTGACCATTGATCAGTTGGATTTTGTTAACTCCTCTTCCATAGCATCCACAGGATCCATAGTCCTACAGGTTACTCATTCTCAGCCAGCAATTGGGAACATGGGTGTTGGCATGTACCCTTTATTGATGGGAACGTATGATTTTGCCACACCTGTGAATTTTATTGGAACCATTATCGACGATGCATCTCCTCCTTCACATAATATGTCATTCCGGACTACCTATTTTGATGATCCATGGACTTTACCGTCCACGAGTTCCATGTCTGGAAACATTACGCATATCGGGATGTCTATGCCACTATCTGTAGTTGAGCTTGCTTACCAGCATATTCAACAAGCCACTGCAGAGCCGAATCTCTCTTCTTCTCAGACAGTCGAGGAAGATCCCGTTATGCTGCCAGTTTGGGCAGTCAACTCGTCTTGTTCACACGATTGCCTTGATGATACTTTGCCTTCTAATGAAGCTATTATGGCTGCCATGTGTGGTAGTGAGAGACCTTGGGAAGATATGCATCATCGCTCTTATTTCCTTCCCAACCTCAAGCTCGCCGAACGAGAAGATTTTAGGACGACTCTAGCATATATGGTTGGTCACCCTGTGGCTCTTTTAGAGTCGCATCGTGTTTTTGTGGAAGGGAATATGGCTAACATTTCCCCAACTACGTCGATCAATATCTCTCGTACTCCCAGAAAGTTTCAGAATGTCTACAGCGGTGACAATTACACTCCTGAGGAGATTTCTATTTACACTGAATTGTTTACAGAACTCCGTGAAGCTTTCGCTTGGTCATGTGAGGAGATGCCAGGAATAGACCCCCGCATTGTTGAACATGAGATTAGAACGTATCCTAACGCTAAACCAGTTCAACAACACTTACGTGCTGTGAACCCTAGAAAAGCAGCCGCTATCAAGGCAGAGGTGGAGAAACTGCTCAAAGCTGGTTTCATCTACCCTGTTCCCCTTACCGAATGGGTGTGAAACCCCATTCCTGTGGATAAGAAGCGGGGAGCGATCCGTGTATGCACCGATTTTAGAGATTTGAACCATGCATGTCCGAAAGACAACTTCCCCACACCATTCATAGATCAAATCTTGGATGCTTGCGCCGGAAGTGAGATTTTTTCCTTCATGGACAGCTTTTCTAGATATAACCAAATTCAAATCAAACCCGAGGACCAACATAAGACAGCTTTCATTTGTCCTTGGGGAACGTTTGCATATCGAAAAATGCCCTTCAGCCTTAAGAACGTCGGATTACATTTTAGCGTGCCATGACCTACGCCTTTCACGATCTTAAAACGATTATGGAGGTTTTCTTGGATGACTTTGCCGACCATTCTCGCAAGAGGATGGACCACCCCAAGCACCTCCGCATGATTCTCAAACAATGTATACGATACAAGATTCGATTGAATCCTAACAAATGCATCTTTGCTGTAAGGACGGGTCGCCTTTTGGGCTTCATAGTTTCGAAAGAGGGTTTTAGAGTCGATCCTCTTAAGGTTGAGGCAATACTTCGGTTGCCTCCTCCGCGCAACTTGTTACAACTTCAGAGCCTCCAAGGAAGAGCCACTTTTCTACGTCTTTTCATAGTCAATTATGCTAATCTTACCAAAGGTTTCGCACGCTTATTGAAGAAAGACACACCCTTTACCTAGGATGAGTGAGCCCAGCAGTCTTTCGACGCCCTTAAGAAAGCTTTGGTATCAGCCCCTGTGCTTAGTCCACCAGATTTCGCATGATATTTTATTCTTTATGTGGCCGCGTCTCAAGAGACGATTGGCATGGTCTTGGTTCAGGTTGATGACACACTTGTCGAGCATGTCATCTATTACCTTAGTCAAAATCTAGTAGATGTTGAGCTAAGATATACTCATGTGGAAAAGTTGGCACTTGCGACTGTTCATTCAGTCCGACGGTTACGACATTGCATTTTGCTTAGAAAAACCATAGTTGTCACGCATATCAATCCGTTTCAGTTCGTGCTATCAATACGCCTTATCGGGGGGAAGTACAATAAATGGATTGTGATCCTTCAAGATTTCGATCTCGATTTTGCTTCAGCGAAGTCGGTGAAATCGTTGGTGTTTGCTGAGCTTATGTCGGACCTTCCGAGACTTGATGAGGATGTCATCCATGAAGATTCCTTTGTGGATGAGCACTTATTTCTTATCTCGTCCAAAGACCCTTGGTATGGGGATGTCATTGTATATCTCCAAACTTTGAAGTTTCCTCTGCACTATTCACCAGATGAGCGACGGCGTGTGAAACATCACGCTAAAGATTATACTATCGTCAGTGACACTTTGTATCGCCGAGGAAAGGATTCTATTCTCCGTCATTGCTTAACTCACAAAGAAGCAGAGCGGGTGCTTAATGATTGCCATGCAGGGGCATGTGGCAGTCACTTATCCGGGCTTGCTACAGCCCAACGTATTATGCGAGTAGGTTACTTTTGGCCTTCAATCTTTAAAGATTGTATTAATGCTGTAAAGAGATGCCACCCTTGCCAGGTGTTTTCTCGGAATATACTCTTGCATCCAGTGCCCCTTCATTCGGTCGTCACCATCGGTCCCTTCACTAAGTGGGGGGTGGATTTCATGGATTGCAAACCAACTTCGGCTGGGGGGCATCACCATATTATAGTGGTTGTGGACTACTTTTCCAAATGGGCTAAGGCCATGCCTACCGTAAAAGTTGATGGTGCTACAGCAACCCATTTCGTGTTCAATCAAATTATAACTCGGTTCGGTATTCCAAACGAGATTGTCACTGACCATGGCAGTCACTTTCAGAACAAGATGATGGAGGATTTGTCTCTCAAGCTTGGGTTTCGTCAAGAACACTCATCTTCTTATTATCCCCAAGCGAATGGTCAAGTTGAAGCAGTTAATAAGTCTTTGAAGACCATTCTCCAGCGCACCATCCAACAAAGCAAGACCAACTGGCACATCATGTTATATCCTGCTTTGTGGGCATATCGAACTGCAGTCAAGACTTCCACCAGGTTCTCACCATTTCAGCTGGTTCACGGTGTGGAGTCACTTTTACCGATTGAATGCGAAATCCCTTCTCTTAAACTGGCCATAGAGCTCCTCCCTAATATGATGGGTCTTGAGCAACGTTTAATCCACCTTGAGCAACTTGACGAGCAACGTCGAGATGCCACCATGGCTATAGATACCCACAAGCGTCGTGTTAAGGTTCAGTACGATAGGTCTATCCGTCCCCGATAGTATGTTGAAGGTGACTTGGTCCTCTTATATGACCAAGCTAAAGAACCCCTGGGGGCAGGCAAGTTCAACCCCATGTGGCATGGCCCTTACATCGTGAGGCGTGTCCTGGAAAAAGGAGCCTATGAATTAGAAGACTACGAGGGGACTGTCTTGAAGGAGCCTAGAAATGGGCTCTACCTCAAGCGGTATTATGCTTGAACCTCTGGTTCAGGCTAATACTTTTGTATACTACTGTATAGTTACTTCTGTACATAGTTTAGCTTTCTTTTGGTTTTTAAGTCTGTTGATTAGCTTCCGTTTGATTGACAGATGTCAGCTGAGTTTACTACGTTCTTAGGGTTCGCAGATGGTGCTAGCTGTCATACGCAGCAACTTGCTTCTGCTGCCTGGGTTATTTTCTCACCTGACCACCTAGTTGTGTCCTCAGGAGGTGCTTGTCTTGGTCCTACATCTAACAATGTGGCTGAGTATAGTGTCGTCGTTGAGCTACTTCGGGATGCCATTTCCCATGGTATCTAGTCTTTAGAAGTCCACCTGGATTCACAACTAGTTGTGTCTCAGCTGAATGGGCAGTACCGTGTGCAAAATCCTACGCTACTACAGAAATTCCTAAGGGTGAGACTCTTGGAACGACATTTTGTTTCAATTACGTACATTCATATTCCAATAAGTGTTAATCATATATCTAATGCATACGCTAACTATGTATTAGATTGGCATTTGTCACATTCACCATGAATCACACAAATAAAAGAAGACATTCACACATTTGTACATACACACATATAGTAAAATTGGAGAGCCAAAGTTTTTTATAAATAATATGTCCAAAATGGTAGTATCGTGATACAAAAACTAGAGCCCGTAGCCCTAAAAAATATACATATCGCTACAAAATGAGATTCTGAGATATCTACTCCCTGTGAGGAGGCCTAGCTGCCGCCCCGATAGGATGTGTCTCATAGAAGTATTGCACTGCATTTGCTATCCACTGTAGCAGTTGTACCCAGTTACCCGGCACCCCCACTACCTAGCGCTGCATAGCCTCTAGCAGCTGTGCCTGTGGTACCTTGGCAGTCATCCGTGATATGTTGGACCGCAGAGTCTATAGTGTCCGCTCTGCTGCAACACCTACCATCTCATCACCCCTGCCCCGGCGACGATGTTTCGGGAAGCCATCGGGTCTCACTGGGCCCTTGTCTGCGAGCAAACAGTCAAACATCAATACATGATACTATCCCCAAAAATATTTTTGCATTTACAACTATAATAAAAAATCCATAAAAATTTAATACACAAAAAACCTAAAAAGAGTACTCATCGATGTCTCTGAACACTGCATCTAGTGGGAGTGGTATGTCCCGGTCCTGCCTGAAGTCTATCCCTGCCTAAGGGTAGTCATCTATCGCTATGACCTGTCGATCCCACCAATGAAAGAACTCCTCTGGATATGGTGATGCTTGACGGCCACCACCCTGTCATGTCAAGACCTTAGCCTACCGAGTCATGGCTGGGTCGCGGAGACTATGGGGAGGGACCTCAACCCTCGGACTAAGCCCCGAAACCCGCTCGAAGAAGAAGCTACACAAAATACTGCCATACCCGAAGTTTTTTGCATCCCCCTGCTTGCACTCTATCAGCTGGGTCTTCATGGACCCCAGTAGTATAATACACCAGTCAAATATCATAGGTTGCATGCACTGTGATGCATAGAACATGATTGGCTTGGATGCCTGGTGAAGAGCTTTGGATCCAGCGATCCGCACTAAAGTGGCCACGACAACCTTCATACTCAGGTTGACTATGGCTCCGATGGGCACTTGACTTCCCACTGCCCGAGTATTTGGAACACAATATCTCTCTATGTAGTCGGGGATGGTGATCCCACCACCCACAGTTCGAGACCGAAGACTTGCCACCTCACCTCGGCGGGACAAACCTGTGATGAAATAGATATCTTCCACCTCCAGTGAAAGTATTTTCCCTACTAGGTTGAAGTTCTGTGCATCAACATCCCAATAGTCTATCAAACGTCGAAGCAATAGGTTTTGGGCCCTCAAACCCCCTATGCTCCAAAATTTGTATAAACCACATGCTTGTAGTGCTTGCTGTGCACGCAGATCGTTACGAACAGCCTCATCTACTAGGTCATGTTCCCTCTCCCTCCACTCTAGAACCATCCTGGAGTGAGAAAAAACAAAGGTTTCAGTCAGTTTCATTTGCAAAATCAACTTCACGGTCGTACCCGCGGGCAAATTTGCATACAGTTGTGGGTACCCGCGGTCAACCTATGCGTTGACTACGAGTATGATGCCCTACCCATGACCCTCATAGAGGTATCCCGCGGGTAGCGCCGAAGCCATTTAGGGCTTGGCCAAACTAAAAATCCAACCTATGAAATTTGAAATAAAAGCATTAAAATGGAAGATGGGGATGAGATTATCAACCTGCTCCTGACGGTTCGACGATCGGACACCTGTAGCTCCCGGAATCAACAACTGAACTTTGAGGTAAAAACTAACCACAAAACTCCAAATGGGTGAATAGTAAAAGTGAATTGTAAATTGTAAATTTTTATTACTATTTATAATTTTCAAGACCCACTTGTCTATAGTTTTTGCCATTTAATGTTGTTATGGACTAATACAATGTCATGGAGCAGTGTTTTTAACCAGATTTCTTCAACGAAAGTTGTTTCCGAACACTTCACACCTACGACAGGTACGTTTCACACCTGGCATATAGGTTAGATGTCATTTTCACATGCATTATGCATTTGACCTTTTGACCACTTTCGTAAACCTTAGGTGCGACCCCGCTTCTTAACTGACATGGAACCTTCACACTGTTATAGAAGTGTCGTTATGTGGCGGTAGGGCCTTTCCGAACATGGGTACCCTAGATAGAACCCCTTTTTGCATTCTGGTGCCCATGTCGTTGTCTGTCCTTAGGATTAGGAGTCCTTTGTAGTTACGCCATGACATTGCGATAAAGACTCATACTCTACTTTGTCTTATGTTGGCCATCTCCCATAAGGACTCCCCCGTTTATATCAAGTTGTGATTGCATTGCATTTTCCTGCTTGCCGCTTGAGCCTTGTGCCGGCTCCTGCTTACTCAGTTGTTAGCTTGGTGCCTTAGCACTTTTTCTTGTCGAGCCCTGAAGAGCTTATATTTGCCCTTCACAATTTGATGACTTTTTGACCCTGAGGGAACACCCCCCCCGAGTGTCCACATCCTACATGGACTTCCTTGCATTGATCATAGGTATGTTCCATTGCTTGGAACTAGTCTGCTCGCTATTTGACACTCGTTCCCTCAATTGTTGTACTATAAGCAATTTTATTCTTTTTCAAGCTTTCGCCAAATATGAAAAAGACCAAAAATCAAATATTCCAAAAAGCCGGACGGGATTATGGTTACTACTTCTTGTTGGCAGTTGTTGTGTCGCCTTTGAACAGAGCATTCATTCCACTCCATACATTATGAGTCGGGACTATAGTTGGACCTTAGGAGTTGTACTTGTTTCTCAGTTTTCTCCACCGATTGGTTAACCTTCCAGTCATTATGGAGCCCTTTGTAATGCCTCCTGCATTGCACAGTTTATGTCAAGTCTATGCTGCCTGAGTCTATCCATCTGCTCATGCTCTTGTTCAAAGGAAGTCCTGAACCCTGAGTCGGCCACTCCTCAGATCTCTTGACTATTGCATGTCGGCCATCCTTATTGAGTCAGTCCGTTTCACCTGAGTTCTTCCAAATCTTTCAGCGTAGCTGGTACCTCGTGCTGGTTGATGGGGGATGCTTTAATGCCCTCCTTCTAGCGAGTCTCGTTCCGTCGACTTCAACCCATTTATTCCAGAACTTGAGGCTTAGAGTTTGGTTGAGTACCTTGAGGCTTGCAGTCATTAGTGGTAGGTTCTCTCGCCATCGACAGTTTTGGGAATACATCAATGTCCCCTGATCGATGGATTCATCCTAGTGTTTGACTTCAACTCATCTATTCACACTTTGATGATTGTGCTATGTGCCTTGATGCCCATTTTCATTATTGGTGGGTTATCTCGCGTCTGTTAACAGTATACATCCTTAACCGGTAATCAAATGATGTCACATCAGGTTTGACCTCAACTCCTTTATTCACTTGATGGGACTTGCACCGTCGAAGACTTGTGTAGAAGACCCTGGGCGATAGTGGCATTCAGTATGCTACTTATGACTATGACTTTACATTTGAGATATCACCTCTCAGATATCAGTAGTTTGTACCTCCAGTTTGCACCAGTTGTTTCCTTTTCAACAGGAGACCATATCTTACTATAGAGGGATCATGGCTATGATCACTTATGACATATATTCACTATGTACTGCCTATTCATGGCCATTGTATCAGATTGTTGTACTACCGACATGTATTCAGGGACACTATTGTATTATGACGAGTGAGCTGCTCTTTCCACTTGCGTCTCCATCACTCCACTTCTAAGATTTATAATGTATTTTGGCCATCGTAGCATCAGTCTCTAACCTCACACATTAAGGGGGCATCTGTTACAACGTAATCTTCCACCTTGTGACAATCAACACTCTTTAGCCTAGAGGATCCATTCCACTGACTTGGAACCATTTTATATCCTTCAGACACTATTTTCCCCTATTTTTTCCCTTGTGCTCTTGTTTCATCATTACAGTGTGCATACCCGCGAGTTGCATCACTATAGCCCGTGGGTAGCATGTAAAATGGTAAAAATCACTAGTTTATTACTTTTTACTCCCAAAAAGCGGTCATTGGGTGACCTTTGACTCTCCATCTGCCCAAGAAACGCCTCGATGTGTCCTTTCACTTACCTTTGAGAGGACTATATATTGAGCACATATGGCTTATGGACGGGAGGAGAAAGAAGAGCAAGAGAACTTTAGTGGATTTTTGCCCTATCTTGAGTCTACACTCATTGATCCTTGTAGTTGTGAACCCTTTATGTACACCTTCCAAACTCCTATTATAGTTTGAGTTTGCCATTCCATGGAGGATTGAAGTGGTGGAGGCATAAGTGGATTGATCCAGATCTTGGTTCAGGTTGGTTACCGGCAAGAGGTTGTATCACATTTGTACTTCTTCTTGTTTATTAATAGAAATACTCATATTCTCGTCCATTAATGTTGTAAATGTTGTTTATCTTACATTGGGTTGCATTTACCTGTTATATCATGGCCATTGCTATTGATGATGTTAATGCCATTTATATATTATATGTACTTGCTGTGTATTGGTTGTCAAAACTAATTTTCAGATTCGAGTGCATGGATTGAAAAGCTCCAACGGGGATCTACATCAAACATTTGGATCGATGTTGGTTATATTCTTCATTATCTTAGCATTGTCATTTATATAGCATATCATTGGGAATTGAGTTGATTTCTGGTAGTTAGCTGTCTGTTGTGGTCTACCCCAAGCCATAGTGAGTTTTCTCCAACACAACCAGGGCCTTCAGGGAAAGGGCGGCCATACCTTCGAGACCAATATGATTGCCCACGAACAGTGTAGGGTCTGTCAAGTTCAACAGGTGAAATTTTTTTTTTAATAAAATAGTTCTTTATTCTTTTAATTTTTTTTTTCCTAAAATAAAAGAAATATTTTATTTAAATAACTATTTATTCTATTTACCATCTTTTCTTTTTCTTTTATAGTAAAAAGAAACTATTTATGATAATTCTTTATTCTATTTAAAATATTTTCATTTTGAAATAATTAAAATATATTTCCATTAAATAAAAAAAAAGAACATTACATTTTTTAAATTCAAATTTCTTTCTCAACCATACTAGCAGAAAGGACCGGCAGGCATTGGTCAAAAGCAAAGATTCAGGCCAATCACGAGGACTGTCATGATTGTTATCTCATCCCTTAGTGGTCAATGACATATGGGGACCCGAACCAACACAACTTTTATGAAAAGCAAAGATTCCGACAAACAAATAGAAATAATTATGTATGTATGAGTAGTTTTCTTTTTCCATTCTTCTTTCGTCTAGGTACCTCTTTGGCGGGCCCTTCCGACAGTATCTTTCTTTCTTCTTATGGGGAGTACTGCATAGCGATCGGGAGTCGTTACCTCTATCTCTCAATTACGCTCCTTGGAGACTAAGGGATGTTGAGGGATAAGGCTCTCCTTATTGCGCGCCCCTCAACTCATCTTACGCGACCAAATCATTATGGTCTTGCCCGTATGGCATACATTTCCCCGGGTGAGATGAAATGGCTTTGCCCATGCGTGAATTGGGGTCGACAGTTAGTCGTCGTACCCTTAAGTGTTCTTTCCGTTCTTACGACCCCTGTAATTCCATTATGTGTCAGTCGGTAAATCATCTTACCTGCCACTGCACACACACTCAAACGCATATTAGTAGCGTTGCACTAATAAACATTTCAACATTCATAATTTTCATTTTCTCAGTCAGTCGAGTATGAACAATTCATCATTTTTCATTTCAAGTAATTCCAATATTCATCATTATCATTTTCTCAGTCAGTCGAGTATAAGCAAATCATCATTTTTCTAATCATTTTCATTTCACATATAAAGTTTAAAGCAATCATTCATGGTCCAAGTTTTATAACTCCGGGTCACTTCAAACCAGTGCCCTCAAATAGTCAATCAGTCGTAGGTCTCAAATGATCTAATCAATCATAAGCCCAAAATAACCAAAATCAAACATAAGTGCTGAGGCGGGCATTACATACACCCCCTCTTATTAAAACTTCATCCCGAAGTTCAAAACAAATAAGGAAAGTCCCGACGCATCTCAGTTGCATCTTCCCAGGTTGCAGAACTGGGACTATAACTGTCCCACTGAACCTTGACCTGATCGATCACACGGTGCCTAAGCTGCCGTGTTCGACGATCCAATATGCATATCGGCTCTGCTGTCACGGCCCCTTCGTCCGTTATCTGTAGGTTACTCATGTCAATAATATGTGATGAATTAGAAATGTAATGTCTAAGTGCTGATACGTGAAAAACATTATGCATCCTATGCAATGATGATGGAAATGTAAGACGGTAGGCAACCGGTCTTATCCGTTCCAATATCTCCAAGGGTCCCACGAACCTAGGAGATAGCTTCGTTCCCTTCCCAAACTTGATGGTACTCTTTTGCGGCCTCACTCGCAAAAATACTCGATCTCCAACCTGATACTCTCTGTTGAGTCTATGCGCATCGACATAACTCTTCTGTCGATCTTGTGCTTCTTTCAGTCAAGCACGAATATCTGTCATATGTTCTTCCATCTCCTGAATCACCTCAGGTCTAAGTAGAGTCCTATCCTCGAGTCTGTCCCAACTCAAGGGTGTTTGATGGGGTCGGCTATACAAAAACTCGAACGGCGCCATCTGTATCGAACTCTAATAGCTGTTGTTATACGCGAACTCTACTAGAGGTAGAAACTCTTCCCAACGGGTCTGCTGATCCATCACATACATTCTTAGCATGTCCTCTAGTATCTGGTTCACTCTCTCAGTGTGCCCACCAATCTCCGGATAGTATGCAGTGTTGAAGTTGAGTCGTGTTCCCATAGCTTCCTGGAAGCTCGTCCAGAATCTACTGGTGAATACTGATCCCCAATCATATATTATCTTCCTCGGCACCCCGTGCAGTCGTACAATCTCATCAATGAATACTCTAGCAATCTCTGGGGCTTGATAAGTGTTTTTGATGGGTATGAAATGTGCACTCTTCGTGAGAGTGTCTACTACCACAAAGATGGTATCATGCCTCTTGCGGGTTAGAGGTAATCCCATAATAAAATCCATGGAGATGATCTCCCACTTTGACTCAGGAATGGCATGAGGTTGAAGTAGTCCGGCAGGATGTCTATGTTCAGCTTTGACTAGCTGACACTCCATGCATTTGGCAACAAAGTTTACTACGTCTCTCTTCATGCCATGCCAGAAGAATAGAGGATAAAGATCTGCATACATCTTTTTCACGCCAGGATGTGCTCTATAAATAGCTCGGTGAGCTTCTTCTAGGATTAGGATCCTGAGCTCATTATTCTTTGGTACATAAATACGGTTGTTGTATCTCAACAACCCATCATTTTCCAATGAATAACCTTTATACTTGGGTAATTCCATCTGTTCCTGTTCTAGTTCGGCCCTTACCTCATTGTACCACTTGTCCTCCCGTTGTAGCTCAAGCACCTTTTATCTCAGGTTGGTCTACATCGGAATCACTGAGAATATGCGGGCCCTATGACTAAGTGCATCTACTACTTTGTTCAAGGTCCCCTTCACATAGGTAATGTCAAAGTCATACTCACTCAACTGTTTTGACCATCTCCTCTGTCTAGCATTTAAATCAATCTGAGTAAAGATATACTGTAATCCATGGTGATCCGTCTTAAGTTCAAATTTCCTTCCTACTAGGTAGTGTCGCCATAAGCGTAGAGAATGCATTACTACAGTCAGTTCCATGTCATGTGTCGCATAGTTTTCCTCATGTGGTCTGAGTCTCCGAGAGGAGTAGGCAATCGCTCTCCCTCCCTGCATTAGCACACATCCGACTCCATCCTTGGATGCATCAGTGCATACCAAGAAATCTTCCTCCATGTCAGGCACTTTCAGAACCGGTGCCGTTGTCAATAACTCTTTTAGTTTTGCAAATGCTTGGGCACATTTATCTGTCCAAATAAACGACCTATCCTTCTTTTGCAATTCAGTGATCGATCCTGCGATTCTCGAGAACCCTTCGACAAACCTTCTGTAATATCCGCAAGTCCCATGAAGCTTCTTACTTCATGTACGTTTGTCGGCGCTGGCCATTCCCAAATGGCCTCAATCTTGGCAGGATCCACTGCTATACCGTCGCCAGAAATAATATGTCCCAAATAGTGGATTTCCTTCTGGAAGAAGGAGCATTTCGATAACTTCCCATAAAGTTGGTTTTCTCTGAGACATTGTAAAACTAACCGGATATGCTCTTCATGTTCCTCTGGTGTCTTAGAGTAAATAAGAATATCATCGAGGAACACTTGCACGAACTTGTCGAGATACTGGTGGAACACGCCATTCATCAAGTTCACGAAGACACTAGGTGCATTAGTCAACCCAAAAGGTACCACTACGAACTCGTAGTGTCCAAACCGTGTCTTAAAAGCGGTCTTCGGAATATCAGCTTCTGTGATATTCAATTGATGGTAACCTGATCGTCAATCAATCTTTGAAAAGATTGTGTCGCCTTTCATCTGATCGAACAAGTCATCGATCCTAGGCAAAGGATACTGATTCCTCACAGTAGCCTTGTTCAACTGGCGGTAGTCAATGCAGAGTCGCCACGACCCATCTTTCTTCTTAACAAAGAGCACTGGTGCTCCCCACGGGGAGACGCTTGGTCTAATCAGCCCTAGATCCAAGAGCTCTTGTAACTGCATTTGTAGTTCCTTCAATTCTGGCACGGACATTCTGTATGGAGCTCTTGCGATTGGTTCAGTTCCCAGTTTCAGTTCTATGGTAAAGTCTAACTCTCTCTGAGGTGGTAATCTGGGTAGGGCTTCGGGAAATACATCCATGTATTCCACGAATAGAGGATGGTCAATGATGTTAGTTTTGTCCTTGTCTTTGTTCATTGCTATTATCGCATAGAGCTGACATCCTTTCCTCAGGCTTCTCTTCAGCTGTAAAGCGGAAATCATCCGTAATGATACCTTGTTCTTCATCCCTCTGAGGACCTTCTTATGACCTCCATCATCATAAAAAGTCAGTTCCTTTCTATGGCAGTCTAGAATGTCGGCATGGGATTCCAACCAATCCATGCCCAGGATTAGGTCATAAGCTCCAAGGGCAGTCGCATAGAAAGAAGTTCTAGTGCGACATACTCCTATGCCTAACTCACAATTCTCGAGTTTCAGTCCCACACTCTGGGTATTTCCGGATGCCATTTCGACTAAGCCGAAATCGTCTTGTGTACATGCCATCATCTTGCTTCGTTCTAATGCAAAATAAGAAATAAAGCTTTCAGTAGCACCTGGGTCAATGAGTAAAGAGAATTGCATACCGTTAAGTGTGCCAGTTGTTTCTAGTACAGTAGATTGATGTTCCGCCTGACGGTTGTTGACCGCCGCATGTATACGATGTGCTCGACCCAGATCTGCAGCAGTAGTTTGAGGTGGCCTCTGTCCCTGTCTCGATCCTGTCTGTTGCTAAGGGCAATCAACCTGAAAGTGCAGACCCCCGCAACCCCAACACCCTTCCTTTGGTCCTCTTTTTGATCTTCCAATGGGTGCGTTATTGCTATGTGGTCCTGGTTGTGTTGGCGTCCCAAATGTTCTGGTGTTGTCTCTTCTGGGTGGTGGCTTGTACGGCGTTCTATTGTTTCTAACTGGCTTCCCATGTATAGGTCCTCTGAAGTTATTTCGCCGGCCAAAATTCACCTTCGGCAGTTCAGAAGGTGGTACTTCCCGAGTCCGAATGGAAAAGTTTTGCTTGGACGGGCCTATGTTCACTAATTCTTCTTCGGCTATCAAATCCTTTTGTACCGCATCATGCAAAGTGGGCGGAGTAAGAATGCGGACCTTGTCTCTAATGTTGTCGTTTAGTCCATAAACATATTTGTTCGCCTTCAGCTTTTCTATGGAGATGTGAGGTGCATACCTCAGAAGTTCCATGAACCTGATCTCATACTCCTGCACTGTTCTTCCTCCCTGTCGGAGGGCATTGAACTCATTGAGCTTCCTCTCAATGAACTCTTCAGACATGTAGTGTTTTCGAAACTGTTCTTCAAACAGTTCCCATGACACTTAGTTGGCTTCAACTCCCAACTGTGGTTTCAATGTCTTCCACCAGAGTAGGGCTTCCCCTTTCAGCTGCAAAATGGCCATGTGTACTTTCAGGTTCGAGGTGTAGTCCCTCAAGGCAAAGCACATTGCCATGTTCTCTAACCAAGCTTCTGCCGCGGCTCCTTCAGTGGAACCCCAAAATTCTGGAAATCTTACTTTTTCCAGTTCTCTATGAATGTTGGCAGGGGGTGGGTTCTGTGGTTCATTCGCAGGTACTATGGGCCGGTCTTCTGCTCGGTCCAATCGGGTCAACAGTGCTTCCGTCATTCTTTGGAAGTTTCTCATCATGTTCATGACTTCACCGGCGGGCAAGTTAATTGTCTCTTCTGCTCTGGGTGGAGTAGCTACTAGATGGGTTGGTGGACGTGCTGCCTGCACTCGTCCCCTCCCAGTTCTTCCTTGGCGAGTCCGTTGATCCATGGCAAAGCTCGATTCTTGACAAGCAAGTAAAGTTTGTTAACTAACAGCTTATCAAGTGTTGCGGAAGTATCTCGGTTCGAACTAGGTTCGACCGTGCTCTGATACCAAATGTAGGGTCTGTTAAGTTCAACAAGTGAATTTTTTTATTTTTTATTTTTTATAATAAAAAAGATTATTTTATTCAAATAGTTCTTTATTCTTTTTAAAATCTTTTTTTTTGTTTTTTCTAAAATAAAAGAAATATTTTATTTAAATAACTATTTATTCTATTTACCATCTTTTCTTTTTCTTTTATAGTAAAAAGAAAATATTTAGGATAATTCTTTATTCTATTTAAAATATTTTCATTTTGAAATAATTAAAATATATTTCCATTAAATAAAAAAAGAACATTATCTTTTCTAAATTCAAATTTCTTTCTCAACCATACTAGCAGAAAGGACCAGCAGGCGTTGGTCAAAAGCAAAGATTCGGGGCAATCACGAGGACTGTCATGATTGTTATCTTGTCCCTTAGTGGTCAGTGACATATGGGGACCCGAACCGACACAACTTTTATGGAAAGCAAAGATTCCGACAAACAAACATAAATAATTATGTATGTATGAGTAGTTTTCTTTTTCCATTCTTCTTTCGTCTAGGTACCTCTTCGGCGGGCCCTTCCGACAGTATCTTTCTTTCTTCTTATGGGGAGTATTGCGTAGCGATCGGGAGTCGTTACTGCGATCTCTCAACTACGCTCCTTAGAGACTAAGGGATGTTGAGGGATAAGGCTCTCCTTATTGCGTGCCCCTCAACTCATCGTACGCGACCAAATCATTATGGTCTTGCCCGTACGGCATACGCTTCCCTGGGTGAGCTGAAACGGCTTCGCCCATGCATGAATTGGGGTCAAAAGTCAGTCGTCGTACCCTTAATTGTTCTTTCCGTTCTTACGACCCCTGTAATTCCATTGTGGGTCAGTCGGTAAATCGTCTTACCTGCCACTGCACACACACTCAAACGCATATTAGTAGCGCTGCACTAATAAACATTTCAACATTCATAATTTTCATTTTCTCAGTCAGTCGAGTATGAACAATTCATCATTTTTCATTTCAAGTAATTCCAATATTCATCATTATCATTTACTCAGTCAATCGAGTATAAGCAAATCATCATTTTTCTAATCATTTTCATTTCACATATAAAGTTTAAAGCAATCATTCATGGTCCAAGTTTTATAACTCCGGGTCACTTCAAACCAGTGCCCTCAAATAGTCAATCAGTCGTAGGTCTCAAATGATCTACTCAATCATAAGCCCAAAATAACCAAAATCAAACATGAGTGCTGAGGCGGGCATTACAAACAGGTTCTCCTTGTCAGTTCGTAGGAACCTATTTTTTCCCTTTCTCACATTGACTGACTTATGAGTTTTAACATGATGACCCTTAAGTTTCGAGCCTCCGACCACCGGGACAACCGTAGAGCCCATAATGGTTTTGATATGATGTCTATGTGACCTTGATAATCCGGTCGTTGTAGGAGTGGCAACACTCATCCTTGTAGGGCCCCCAACTACCGAGGGACCCGTGTAGCTCCCAATGGTTTTCCGATCGATTTGTTCCTTGAGAAGAGCTATGTAATCCTCATCTGTTTTTTGTAACGTCTCTCGTTCCCACCACCCATCCGAAAGGGAGGTTTTGTCTCTATTGGAACCTTCCCCCATCACTCGTCTCAAGTTGTCTATAGTATGAGTAAAAATCCAAAAACCCTGTTTGAAAGCTGGGTCCAATCACGTGCCTAAACCCTGACAAAGGTGGAACAACTGACGCTTCATGCCATACTCCACAGGATTCAAACAAAATATCATTCACAACCCCCCCGAAATAATATTATTGGAACCGTGTCTGACAACAGAGGAAGACAAAACCCCCCAGCCTCTATCACTTACCCATTCCTAACAATAATTTAGTCAAACCCTACCCGGAGAGGGACCATGATTTGCCCCCATCTCTGAGTCACTATGTGATGCCATTGAAGAACCTTCAATGTCTGGAAAGAAAGCTCAAGTTGTGGTTGCTCTTTTTATATGTGTGATCTCTTCCTCGCAGTATCATCCATTATCTTTGTTACCTATGCCATTGTGATATAGTTTGGAAAACTCCCTAGTGATAATATCCAATATATTTGTGTGGAAACATTTACTCCTCCATATGATAGAAATCTCCTCTTTAATCAACTTTGTTAAAAGAGGGTTGATCATGATGATTTTGTAATTTGAAGGGGTATTTTTGTCACCACTTCTAAAATTACAAACAGTTAGATTGGGGTTCAAGGCTAGCTCCACTTTGAATATTTATGGGTGATCCAACTTTGCGACACACGCTACTTGTTCACCTCTCCAAAATTGGACCACAAGTGAGATTTAAACTCTAACAACTCCCAAAAATCCATTCTTTCTCTTATGATATGGTCTCGAGTTCCCTTTATTCTACTTTGTCATATGGCTATGTTTGCACAACATAGAATTGAAAGATCTTGTCGATCCAATACTGAACATGCCTTCACTATGACATCCTCTTGATGGGTGATCAAACTTTACTACACATGCTACTTGCTCACCTTTCCAAATTTGGATTACAAGTAAGATTTAAACTATGACAAATCCAACAAACCCCTTCCCACTCTTATGATATTGTCTTGAGTTCCCTTAACTCTACTTGGCCACCTGACTTTGTTTGCACAACAGAGACTCACAAGATTTATGCAACCTCTGTACTATGAATTCTTTGTAAGTTGCAACATTTAAATGAATTGAATGCACAATGTGCAACCATTCTAGCTCAATTCAAAGAAACTATAACTCATTGGTGTTAAACCAACTAAAAACACAATTAAAGGAACCGAAACTAAAAAGGAAACTTTTGGGTGTGATGCTTCTACATCAAGTCACCTTAGTAATTGAATGTGAGTATCATGCTCATAGGTTTCCATTTAAGCTCCTCTAGGTTTGAAGGAATTTAAGCTTGCATTTGAAGCAAATTTGGTTTCCAATTTTGATTTGAATATCTTCTTTAAATGTGTGACAACAGTGACCACATTAGAGACAAGCTAGGTGCAAGATTGAATAGTAGCAAGTGAAGATAATTAAGTGCATTACTCTCTTTTCCATGGGTGCACAATTTTTGCTATCCCTTCTATTTGCATCAACATTTTATTATTTTTTGATTTGAGCAAAAGCTTGTCAGCATATTTGATAGTGAAACATTTGTCCTAGAATTTATGCATGAAGTGAACCACCCAAAATGTTTTCTATTTTATTGTTCTATTTATGGCATTTCAACGACTAGGAGGAAGCTCTTTATGACATCTATTTCATTATTCTTTTTTTTCTCTTCATCACATTTACTTTTATTTCTATTTAATTTTCCTTTTGAAATTCCTTTACACATTTTGATGCAATAGCTAATATGATGATTGATATTTAATATAGGCTATCCAATTAGTGAGCATTTTCCTTGATGTTATCTTTGTTTCCTACTATCAAGTGGCATGGACACTAATTTTTGAAAATAATTAACAACTCATTTGCACTAATTGTTGTACATAATTTTAATTGAAGAGTGCGGCCTGTCCCTTCAATTTTCATTTGGTTGCCCGCCCATCCACGTGGCTACCCATAACCTGCATTGTACAGTTGTCCATTGAAAGTTCAGTGGACTTGGCGCGCTTATATAATCGTGCATTGAAAGCTTAGACAAATCCGGTACATTGCTTTCTAACTCCAGATAGGCTTGGCGCGCTTTACGGTCGACCACTACGAAAAGCGCGTTAGAGTACGCAAATACGAGTAGAGGGTTTGATGTGTACTGCTATAAACACATCTCTGCATACCGTGTCTGCCATTGCAATCTTTTCTACAATTTCTCCGTCTCAAGGAAACTCTTAACCTAAAAGATGTCCTCCGTTGCTGTCTGAGTCCATTTTCCATCGCCCGGACTTCATATATTTTCCATTTCTGTGTCCAATTTCTAATGTCCCTGCTCTTCTCGGCTTTCCTGGAATACAATGAAGAATGCAATGGATCTACAAGTGTCAGGGAGCGCATTAGAAACATTGTGGCAAGGCGAGTTACAGGTAAATCGGAATTTGTTTGTGTTAATTACGATTGTATGTAAGTCGATGTCAATATGGTTTGAAAGGTTTTGCAGAAGATAATAATGATCTATAGATAAATATCTTTCTATGGTTGAAAACTTGAAGCATCTGAACATTTTGCCGGAATGTTTGCAGATGCCGATATGTTTGCAGCAGTTTTACTCATATGCATGTATGCTCAACCTGAAAAGCATGCCGGGGTTGATGCAGTGGCCCAAGCTTCAAACCCTAAATGTTAGTGGGTGCTCTGAGTTAGAAGAGCTGCCAAGTATGGAAACATTGGTATCTTTGGAGGTATTGCGGACAGACGGATGTGTGAAGCTGAAGAGCATACGGGGCTTGGGGCAGCTTACGAAGCTTCGACTGTTAACTGTTAGTGGGTGCTCTGAGTTGGAGGAGCTGCCAAGTATGGAAACATTGGCATCTTTGGAGGAGTTAAGGGCAGACGGATGTGTGAAACTGAAGAGCATGGGGGGGTTATTGCAGTTGACAAAGCTTCCCAACCCAAGTTTTTGTTCGTTCTCAGAGTTAGAGGAGGATTAAGGTGTTAAACATTGTATGTCGTCGGAGATGCCAGATGTCCCTAGTGGTTGTCCTAAATTAATGGGCGTAGTGAACTAGCTGCGCGGACTATTGATGGTAGGCATGCTACATCATCAAAACAGAAGCAGCTTTACAATGAAAAGGATCAGACCGCCATAAACGCTGGAAACTATGTGGCACTTTATGGGCGCTACATGCTTTGCATTAATCAATGGTTATCTAGTGTATGTTTTTTATTTAGAACAGACAGAAGTTTTTATACAATGTATATGTCCGGTTTATACTATCAAAGTCTTTTATTTCCGGTTTAAAACTGACAGAAGCTCTTATACAATGTTTATGATGATTATTTAGCATATGTTTTTTTATCATGGAAAATAGGCGTTTTTGATAATATGAAGTCTTTTTTTTAATGTATAGATTAAACTTGGATGAAATGTTAGGTTGGATGATGGAGGAGACAGATTTTAGAATTATTTTACAATAGTTTTTAGAATTATAATTAATAGTTATTCAGTGTAGGTTTTTAAGTGATTTTTTTTTTTAATTTGTAAATTTGGATGTTGGACAATGAGTTTCTTGATGGATAAGAAGGATTTATTCAATTATTTGGAGTAGAGATAAAATGGATTTAATTTAAGTTTTTATAATTATTAATGAATGGGTATTCATTTAATATATTTCTAGTGTAAATTAATTGGGGTATACTTGTACACCAGTCACTACCGACTTGGTAAATTCATGCTCGGATACAGGCCAGCTATTACTTAATAGTCTCTAAGGTGGTCACTTTGTCTCTCGAGTGTTTGCTTCTCTTGCTTCTGGGTTTCGATCTGGAGATGGATTTGTTTCTTTCACTGAAACTCCTGCCCTTCTTCTTGGTGTGGATAACCTATGCTATGCTATTGCCTCTACCACTGAAACTACTTCTGGTGGTGCTGTGCGATAAACTGCCTATGCTTCTGGCTCTGCTCGATCTGCTTGATTAACTTTAACCATTGTTGCTTGTTTTATTGGTGCTTCTAGAACTGCTGCACTGCCTTGCCTCTTACTGGTTCCCAGAATTAGTATACTGATCATTTGATCAGTTTAGCCCTCTTTGGCTTCGTAATTGTCCTACGTCTTAAACTTTAACAAGGAGATCGACCCCCTTGAAAATAATAGTGGGGCATCGCACTGACGGGCAGGGGCGTAATATGGAATTTATTTGTGGATTGAGATGGATAAGATGAGTTTATTTTTATTAGGGATCAAATTGATTTATTCTAGGTTTTTATAATTAATCAATGTTTATTAAATATATGCTAGATCATTATAATTATTAATAATGTTTATTATGACCTTCGTGACATATATTGGCGAGTTCTATTAATTCAATCCAATTTTAGTAGAGAATTTTTTTTAAACATAGTTTTGACAAGGTTTTTATCTGTAGGTTTTGGACTTCTTGGTTGATGGGATGGCACTCTTAGTGTTCTGGACTTATTGGTTGATGGGATGACACCCTTAGTTTCTTTTGAAATGTGTTTAATAGTGATGCCATAGTCTGCATGGTGGTTTGTTCTGGAATTAATTTCGGTTGATGGGATGGCACCCCTTAGTTTCTTTTGACATGTGTTTAATAGTGATGTCATAGTCTGCATGCTTGTTGGTTGCAGACATTATTGTGAAGTTGTCTGGCCTAATACTCTGCATTGTATATACTCATTTCCTGGTAGGTTTTTATAACTCTTGTAGGGTTAAGTAATAGACTTGACATATGTACATTTTATTCATTATATTCGGCCTGGGTTTTATGAGCGAGTGTTATTTAATATGTATTATGTATTTTGTAATAGTGTATTTGTTGTTGCTGTTGAGAGGATATGGATTATTGGATTTGATTATCAATGCAGTAATGCAATTGTCTAAATATGAATCTTGGTTTATCAGATTCAATGGTCCATATCCTTGCAGCAACAACAATAAATACATTGCTGTAAAATACAAATTGCACATCAACAATTATACCCTTGGCTGTCTACTTCAAACAGCTCATCTCCACTTCACTCAGCTTCCCTCCAAGGGAGGTCATTCTGGCAAGTATACCCTTGACTCTTTGTTTCAAACAACTCCTCTTCGCTTCACTTAGCTCTTCTCTACTTGTTTAAGCTTCTATACTTCTAGATGTTCGTATAAGGTGGGCATAAGCGTTTGTGGGATGAAGCTCACCTCCATTCATGCCTCTGTTTTCGATGAATGCGAGTGGCAATGATGATGCCATTGTCAATTTCAGGACCTCTGATGCATTTGGTTCAGTTTGCTTATAATGCAATGAGGGATGCTTCCAGGGTTGGGAGTAGGGACTTGAAGTCCATACGTGGGTTGGGTTTTCTCTGTTTATACTGTTGTAATTTATCGGGTTGTAAACTGTGAAGGTCCCCATTGTGGTTTTTATTTCCAAGGTCGTGTCGATATATCTTTGTCATATGCTAACTATCTATCTGATAATCACGTTAAAATTATTTTTGAAAAAGAAAAGAATGAAATTCAAAGCATTAATGGAATTGTGAAAAACACAATTCCATCTGTGTAGAGGCATTGATGGGATAGGATGTGTCATATCATGCCAGGAGCTCTTTGACTCAAGTCTGGGAAATAATTGCTTTCTTGCTATCCTATGGTGGGTCATATTATGCCAGGAGCTCTTTGACTCGAGTCTGGGAAATAATTGCTTGCTTGCTATCCTATGGTGGTTTTTCATTTCCATAGTCGTGCCGATATCTCTCTCCCTGTTGCTAACTATCTATCTGATGATCATTATAAAAATATCTTTGAGAGAAAAGAATGAAATCCAAGGCACTAAATGGGACTGAAAAATCAGTATTCCATCTGTGTGTAGAGGCAGAGAGGCATTGAGGGGATATGATGTCATATCATGCCAGGAGCTCATTGACTCGAGTCTGGGAAATAATTGTTTGCATGCTATATCTTGTAGGTAAATGCTGACGATGTACCTTTCTATTGCAGTTGGGCCTTTGCGACTTACTTTATGGAGCTGTTTTAAGTTTTCACGTTTAGCAATAATTTTTCCTATAGCAAAAATTTGACACTGACCTATTCAATGACCTATTATCATAATCTGAAGTAGCTTCAAAATGTCATTGTTGTTCATCTTCTTGGGGTTTTTAGGTCCAAAAATGATCGATGCCTAATGTAAGATGCTTCTGAAACTGAAGGGAATATGCTTAAGTGTTCAAATCCAAATCAGGCAAACTATTGTCCATACCTTTATTGGCATTGCTTATATCTGTGTGGCTTAGTTGTCCATCAAGCTGCTGATGGATTAAGTGTGGTTTATGATTGGAACCTGAATTTGCTGTAGTGACTCGTCGTGGTTTTGTCTTGGGTTTTTATTGATGATATAGATTGTACATTGACAATTCTCAAGTCATGGAAGGGACAATTTTTTGAAATTTAACACATTTTTCTAAAATTATATTGATAGTTTTGGTGAGTAATATTTTCCTCTTTGGAACAACAATATATTTTTTTTGTGTGACAGCAGGTTTATGCTATATGCTGTATTAGATGTAGTGACGATCACAAGCTTGAAGGGAACAAATTTCCTACCCACATTAATTCTCGAATCATCGAGCACCAAGTGCAATATCAGCCGCTAATAGGAATAGGGAAGAATGAAATTACCGTTTTGAAAATTGCTTACTGAGACTTTGTGTCACTTCTCAGAGCAAGTTATGAATCAATACCCAAGTAGCAGGGAATGACACACACTTGATTTCATAAATGCTCCGCAAATGAGGTGAAATTCAGAGAAATGGTTCCTGTTTGTCCTAAAGTTTGCATCGACTGCCGAGTACAAAGTTTAGGCACCTCGAATTGAATGAATCTGGTTTTTAATAGCAGAAGAGGAATAGCAGAAGAGGAAAATGAATGTGTGGATGAATGATCAAAGGTACTGGTAGATAATATGCAAAGGACGGTAAACAAAGATGATGTAGAAGCACATAAATACAAACAGTATGACATGTATGATGAGCCAGCCATGAACCAGGTATATAATCACAAACAGTTGATTACATATCTGAATATTAAATGCCTTAGTAACAGAAAAACATTCTGTGTAAAAGGGAATACAAACACACACATCTGTAATGAGAAACTAGCATCAGAAACACTGACTTTCATAAGAATCATGACAGAAGTATCAAAAACATTGAATTGGTATTTGTATTGATGGAAAACCAGAGTGGCTCATCAAGGATCTCTCATCCTCATACAGTTCTAAAATATACCCACAGAGCTGCAAAAGAATTTACAAATGGTAAAACTCAACCCTCACAATCACTCAGCTGCTCGGCTGGAACCTCCCCCCCTCTAGTGAGAAAATGAATCTCATTTATAGAAAATTACATCAAAAATATCAGTTACCAGAAATTAATGCCAAATAATCAAATTCTTGTTCCACCGGAGTTTTGCTGACGCAGCATTGAATCTGGATTTGCTCGAAATCTTATACCTGAAAATGATACCTTTGAAATTGAACTCTTTCCTATGCCTCTGAGATAAATCTGGGATTTGGAGCTGAATTGCCAAATCGTTTTCCTTGAAATCTTGAAATGATGTTGATCGAAGAGAATCTGCTCGAGAAATTTCCTCGGATGTTGGTTTCTGCTTGAAATCTTTAAGTTGATTTTGGTGACATGAGATCTGCCACATGTCCTCAAGCGTTGATCTCTTTCCATAAAATCTGGGATATGGTTGCCACTTGTTTATGTGATCACCACCTCATCCTTTCACTGCTAATGTTTGACCTTTGAATCTGGAGTACTCTACTATCTTTGCTAATTTCACCATCCTGTGCAATATTTTGTATATGCTATGACATTTGGTGATGACCGGAGCTTGGCTTATGACTTAAATTCGACCCTTCATCTTCCAACAGTGCTTGATCTTTCGGGCACATAAGGATGAGATTTTCCCATGTATCCCACATGTACTAACAAAAGAAAAATATATACTTTTTATTTCACATCACTCTTACATCTCAGCAATATCTAGACCGTGGACTCTTAGTGCTTTGTGTGATCGGATCGGGAGGAATGGTGGCAATATTTTAAAAAGGCTTTGAAGTAAAACTTAGTTGGTAACAAATGTTACGAAACCGTAGTCTATCCACCATTTCCTTATAAAGGAAGAAACACACGTGAGTGAGATGCTTGAAACAAACTACGAGTAAAACAAGCTTTGATGTAATATATATATATATATATTTTTTTAATAAAAATTATTACTTTAAAACAAAAAGAATTTAAGACCTTTTTATTTTAAAATAATAAATAATTACCAAAAATAATAATTGGGCAAAGGGTTTGATAAAATAAATGGTTTTCTTGGCAGCAAATACTCACGAGATTTAAAACAAAAAGAATTTAAGACCTTTTTATTTTAAAATAATAAATAATTACCAAAAATAATAATTGGGCAAAGGGTTTGATAAAATAAATGGTTTTCTTGGCAGCAAATACTCACGAGATCTAGTTTTGATAGCAAGGAACTTGACAAATTTGACGGAATTTTTTGGGAGATGAGGCAAAGTTGACGGAGGAATGTAAAAAGAATGTAGATTCAAGGGAAAACACCTTGACAGAAATATTTGTGAATATTCTGCCAGCGAGAATTGGCATACCTATGCTATTATCTAAAAGTTTTTGATAGGAAAGTTTTTGGTACCAACAGTTCCAATTTGATTAATAAAGTCAAATTGTTGGTTATTGCTTGGGAATGACCCTGCTTTAGGAAAGATGTGAAATCTGACATAAAATTTTAAATAGGCGAAAAAGGGTGTCTAAGAAGGAGAAGACAAGTCTAACCAAAAACAGAAAGCACAATAATGTGAGTTAACGAAAACAGAAGCACAATAGAGTGATTCTAAAATTCCCTTTACCCTCGTCAATGCTCTTACTAAAGATCATCCCTTTACCCTCTTCTATGTTCTTACCGAAGATTAGCAACATGAGCATGGCTGACAACACTTTGTGAAAGGAAAACCACTTTCCGTTGTTACCTGGTTGGCAGTTTGGGTTAATGGATTTTGTAAAAGCTTTAGGTTTTGTCAACAGTGTTCAAGGCTGTTATAACAATATATCTATAAAGAGTTTAATATGTCACTTTTTAGAATTGAACTTGAGTAGGGAAGATAACATTTCCTTCAACTATCTATACTAGATCCAGTTGATCCACATATAATATTGTTATCTTGTTTTCTAAAATATAGGGTTATTACAACAATATATTCATTAAAAATTCAACATGTCACTTGCTGGAAATAAATCTGGGTGGAAATGATAACATTCTTCACAACCGTGCAATCTAGACCTAATTGACCCATACACAATAATGTCGTTACCTTGTTTCCTAAAATATAAAGAGGCTTGTCTACAAAACCATTTAAGTTCGAAAACTTCTACAGTGTCCTAGTTTTCTAAGTTCAAAAACTTCTACAGTGTCCTAGTTTTCTACTATTTAGATGCATTGTATTTTATAGCATATGATATACAAAATGGCATGGGATAGTTTTTGGCTATTCAGATCCATTCTATTAAATGGCATGGGAGGCTTGAGCAGTCAATTTGTAGTCGAGCAATATTAATGATGCCTGTTGCCATCATGGTGGTTGTGTGTGTAGCAGATTTGTTGCACAACTAGTTTTAGTTGGCTAAGTTAAAGTATTACATTTCCCACAAAGTAGTTAGCACTTTCTCTGCTTTTCATAGAGGGATGATAAGAGGTGCTCTGTTTTGGAGTCTCACTGGCGAACTCGGTGGTCATTTGTTCGAGATTAATAAAATTATCTTATCTAAAATACTTTTTCAAAGTGGCAAGGGACTTTGCTTTAGCAGTCAAATTGATGGAAAAGTGGCAGGGGACTTTGCTCTAGCAGTCAACTTGCCATCAATTGCTGGGATGTCCTTCTGTCATGGTTGATGTCTCGGTAGCAAATTTGTTGCACAACTACTTGATTATTTGTCTTTCTTAACCAGTGTATGATACAAGTGGAAAGCCATTGAGCCACATTTATCCTGTGTGAGTTTTAGAGGTTATTTTATATCTCATGAAAACTAAGTGCATGTATAGATTTTAAGATCTTGTATACCATATGTGCCAATTTTCAATTTCTCTGCATGTTGTCCTCTTGGTTATATTTCTTTTCCATGGCGAGAACATCAAAGAGCCATAATTGTGAAAATGCTTGTAACTTTTGGTTGTTTGGCTTTCTATTTGAAAGAATCTGGAAAGTTCTGGCTTTAGCTATCAAATTCACACGGCTTCGAATTTAAGCCACATTCATTCCAATGCCTAGATCTTGGATTTGTAATGATAGTGTGCCTATGGTTTCCAGAGGTGAAGTTCATATTTACAAGATATGGGAAGTACACGATTCCCCCAAAAAATGAGACAATATAATCTAGATGTTTTAATATGAAAATGTGGGAAACTACTATGACTTGCCTAAAATTATTGAATAATAATGGATAAAAGACAGTGTCCCCAAAAATCTAAAACAAATATAAGGATTGTTTTCAAATCCTAAATATTGGTGTAGCATTTTTGCTTATGAAACTTGAACACCTAATTCAAGAAAGAAGTTATTTTAAGTATTTTTGTCTTCGAAAACCACAACCAACATTTATGACAAACTCATATTAATAATGGTTTGCTAGTACATGTACATACTTCAACTACATATTTATTATTGCTTACTAATACATGCATGATTTGTTTCCTTATAGCTCGTTGGCTTCTCACTCTTTAGTTTAAAAGGTCAAGGACATCGTCGCTAAGCAGCTCATGTCTGTTGGGCTTTAACCCCACATATATAACTATAGAAAACAAGAATGTATAGCAGATTTATCCGGAACAACAATCACACAAGAGACACATAAATTTACGTGGTTCACCCACTGAATGTGGACTACATCCACAGGAAAAGGGCAAGCAGTCTTTATTCATCAACAACAACTTACAAACTATCTGGGAGAGGGCTTAAAGCCCCAGCGCAATATCTGCCTCAATGGGCCACATATTTAAGCAAACCAGCAGTTACACATAACTGATTATACCATTGGTGAAACCACCGTGAACCAACTTGACCTCAACCGTCAATTGGTTGTCACATTCCAACAATCTCCACCTTGACAACAATTTACCTGATGCCTTGCCCTTGTCCATTTGTGCTTCTAAATACCAAAGCACCCATTTCACTGCTTCACCTGGATTTGTCATGTATCCCTTGACAACACCAACCGCATGTGAAAAGATCTCATCGCATACATCACACCAGCGTACCATACACGAGATATATAACCCTTTTCTTCATTACGTGGACATCAACCTGAAGAAAGCTTATGATGTTTACCAGTTTCACATTTCTTGAGTATCATTAGCATGTACTCTTGCTGTGATAACCAAAACTTACCATCAATCCGTCTCTTGTACATTCATGTTCAAGATTGTTTTGCAACTCTCAGATCCTTCATATAGAATGTCCAACAACCTAAGCCAACCTGTTGATCTTAAACCATGCTTGTCCTAGTTCAAGCATTAACTCCAACCTTGGCTCACCATGAAGTAATCCAACATCTTGTACCACATGCCTGCAACAACCAATTCCCAACTCATGCCCTGCCCCTTTTAGTTTAGTTAAATGTATGTTTAGTTTCATAGGTAACTAACAACCTAGGGTATGCATGCCATTTAAGGTCTTACCGAGATATGCCCAATTACATGTAAAAAACTAAAATTTATAACTTCATAAAATAATAGTCAATAATTTTTTTCTTCTTCTTAAATTCAAATACCTCACTTAAAATTTAAAAACCTCAACGCAAGGAAAGCGAGACACCTCCTTTACATATATACTCCATTTACTTAAGATAGTCACCGAGCCTCTCCACAATCATATTGCATTCACATGGAGTTACTGATTCATCATAAAGGCCAAAGATAAGGGCACATGTTCTCATGGACTTCCAAAAGGGGCCCTTCCTCCAGAGCTCGCGACTCTTCTTCACGGGCTCAACGACGCTTCTCCATTGGCTACACGCGCTCCCAACGGCTGTAATTTTCTTCCTCTGCGTGGTTCTCCACTACGATCTCCAGTAGCAGGGTTCTTAACGTGCTCTTCTCGGGCCTCTGCGGCTCCTACATGGGCTTCACGCAGGCTCTCCTGGACAGTGGATCTCCACCCTTCACGCGGGCTCTCTCTTGGCTCTCCTCTGCACGGCCTCCATCTCCACGACCGGCTCACACTCCCTTACAGTGGTCTTTCACGGTCCTCCAATCGGCAGCTATCTCCAACTTAGATAGAAAAAAAACGAGCTTTCTCCCATTTCACATGCGGGCAGATCTCTTTAGTTCTCGACGGCTCCTCTCGGCGTGCTCGGGCTCCCACCGCGGATGGCTCTGCTCTGCAGACTTTGCGGCTCTCTCTTTGTCAGCATCTTCAACATCAGTTCCCATTAAATGGGCTGGCTCCTCCAGCAAGCTGCCTCTTCCATGGTGGCCGACGTCCTCTACCTCTGCACGGCCTAGACTCCAGCACAACCTTCACACAGCATTACAGGCATCCTTCTGCACGGACTCCTCCACCATGATGCTGTCTTGGACACTTCTTTCTCTGCAACTAGCGACCTCCTCCACCACGGTCTTGGGAAGAGTTTCAGGCTTCAAGATGCGGCCACCTCTGTACTCAGTCTCGTCTTCCACGACAGACTGGGCTTCAACCCACAAACCTCAGTAGGAGCGGCTCCCTCTCGGGTTTGCACACTTGTTCTCTACTGGCTCCTTCGATGGCAGGCTCTACGAACTCTTTCACAGTGGCCCTACGAAGCTCCCTTTAGGAGATGGTCCGACGAGATGGTGACAACCCTTTCAGAGGCGGTGGTAGTCCTCTCTCCCACTGGACGCGGTTCTCTGCACGCGAATCTTCAAATCTCCAACGGCCTGGTTCTCCAACGGAGCTCTCTCCCTCCAACGGCCTCTCCCTCTAGACACAGATATTCTCCTCTCTCCTACTGGACGTGGTTCTCTTTCTGGCATTGGATCTGCAGGAAACCTCTCCCTTTGGTTAGACACCAATGCTCTGATACCACTTGTTGGTAATCAAGTCTGTAACAGGAATTAATAACAATAATAATGAACAATAAATAACACATCTAACACAGAGATTTTAACGTGAAATTAATAACAATAATAATGAACAATAAATAACACATCTAACACATAGATTTTAACATGGTAAAACCCCAACACTTGGGGAAACATCCACCCAGCAAAGTATTCTTGTTGGTAATCAAGTTTGTAACAGGAATTAATAACAATAATAATGAACAATAAATAACACATCTAAAATAGAGATTTTAACGTGGAATTAATAACAATAATAATGAACAATAAATAACACATCTAACACAGAGATTTTAACGTGGTAAAACCCCAACACTTGGGGAAACATCCACCCGACAAAGTATTCTTGTTGGTAATCAAGTCTGTAACAGGAATTAATAACAATAATAATGAACAATAAATAACACATCTAACACAGAGATTTTAACGTGGTAAAACCCCAACACTTGGGGAAATATCCACTCGGCAAAGTATCGACATCTTATTCCTTTCAATAATGGAGATTACATAGAAGGCATTCCTCACCCACTAATTCTCCCTTGTTCGGCATTAAGCCCACATATATAACTATAGAAAACAAGAATGTATAGCAGATTTACCCATAACAACAATCACACGAGAGACACATAAATTTACGTGGTTCACCCACTGAATGTGGGCTACATCCACAGGACAAGGACATGCAGTCTTTATTAATCATCAACAACAACTTACAAACTATCCGAGAGAGGGCTTAAAGCCCTAGCGCAATATCTGCCTCAATGGACCACATATTTAAGCAAACCATCAGTTACACATAACTGATTATACTATTGGTGAAACCACCATAAACCAACTTGACCTCAACCGTCAATTGGTTGTCACATTCCAACAATGTCAAGTGGTTTCTATAATGTATCTTTTGATTGTTATATGGAGGTTATTTTTGGAGATGAGATGAATTTATTATAAAATGAATTTGTGATACTTTATTAAAGTTTTTTATAATTATTAATTAATATAATAGTTATAGTCTATATGTTATTATAGTGCAAAATTTTGTAGAATTTATTTAGAGTTTTGATTAAAAAGATTGAAATTGATAACGTGGATTTATTCTAGATGGTGGATAATATAAATTTATGTTAATTTGGGTTTTATTCTAGAAACACATGTAAAGATTATCTGCTTCCATTATTCTATTGCTTTTTTCATCCATCTTTACCCTTCATTTTGGTGTATTTAGTATTCATTTCTATGTTGCACATGTTAAAAGGAAAGGGGAATGCAACAAATTGGGTTGGAGTTATTGTCCATCCTACCAACATAAGATTGTTGTCACTTGTTTTCAAAACAAGAAGCCCATAATTTCAAAATTTGGATCGAAAATGGGCGATAATGGTGGAGATTGCGTAGAAAACGGTACTGAATTCCAGAGCAACGATGGCGAGCAGGATTTTCCCAAGATTTTTATGCGGAGGGAGGAGTATGCCGGAAAAGAAGGGCTGCTTCAAGTTCTCAAGTAGATGATGTTTCAGATTGTGTATCCGACGGATGGGATGCCATTCATTCGAAAGACGAAGCAGGATTTCATGGAGAATGGGCCGCTCGTTAAGTAGGATGCCACTAATTCCCCTAAAAATTTGATGGACTGAACCCCTCGTGGGGTACATGGTGGGATTTTCTCATTATATCGGTAAGTTCAACTGTCATGTTTTCCATTGAGAGAATTGGTTGGTTATGTTAGCAAGCGTTGAACTGCATTTCGAGATTGTGCTTGACCTAAAACACTTAATAAGTGCACTGCTACTAGTATGAAAATCCGTAGATGATCAATGCTTACTTTATCGTATGGATGGTTATCAGAGGGCGTACGATGGATTCATGGATGTATTTATTTTTAAGTGAACATTGTTTTCCTGTATTCAGATATATGCTCAGACCATTTAAGTCTATGGAATCCGTATTGGGACTTTTTATTATTATTATCAATTGTCTACATTTCTGTACCTGTAATTGGACGTTTGGACTACTTTGACATCTTATTTTATTGTTATATTGTTATTAGTCTTGGGGCCGAGTTCCACAAGTTGTTTCTGACTTTGTAGTCCAGTAATATTTTTTAGATCTCTATGCAATCGGAGGTGGAGTTTATACTCTCTGTTTTATCAGCCATCCAGCAGCATGTTTAATCCATCCTTGTCAAAATATGTAAAGATATATAATATTTATGTATTAATTGTTAGCCCACCCTTTTCTCTCTCTTTTTCTTCTTCTAAATTAATGCTTCATATGCATCGCGTCGAACTTGGCTAACTTATAATCCATGGCTCTATGCCTGCCGTAGTTTGAACCCGGGTCATTAGCATAGCGACACCCTTTCTCAACCTCTAGATCATAGTCCAATTGTTTAGTCCGTCGTAATTTCCTCTTTTACAAAAGATTTAGATTTACACTGTTCCATCGTTGATTTCTTGGTAGTTTATATGGTTCACCATCATTTCGTTTGTTCTTTTCTCTATTCCACACAATTTTGTCTCTATAGATAAATGGTCAGCATTCAAGTTTATAGTGTTTGCTTCTTTCCTTTTATGCAAGGTGTTGCACCACTGCTACAATTTCTATGGGAAACAGACTGTCCTGTATTAATGTTAGAAAGTAGATTGCTATGTCTTCTACTCTTAATTCGTTTGAGTTTAACCTGGATAAACTGATTGCTATGCCTTCTACTATTAATTCGTTTGAGCTATGCATGAAGCTCTTATACTAGCGATAAAAGAAGGCAGCTACTGATGTAAAATATGCACTCTCAAAAGGTCATGGGGGAATTCAAATCTGTTAATAGATACAACAAAAACAATAATGAAAAATAAGTCACACAACCAGCATGAGAGGCAGATGAGCAAATGTTGCTTTCCCCGCCCGATGATGAATGTTAGCTTTAGTGATAGAAGGAGATATCGAGCCTAATTTCAAAGTCCCATATAAGAAAATAAGAATTATTCAAGTTCTATAAATGCACATAAGGTCTAAGTGTTCGAGCCGTCGCTCTGATACCATCTGTAGTGGCCCTCCTGAAGAAAAGGCACTAAATATTACTTGGTTTTGTTGGAATTAATTCCCAACAACCACGTCTTCCATCAAGCACATCCACGTCTTCCACGTCTTCCATCAAGCACAGCCACGTCTTCCATCGAGCAGTGTTCACGTGGGTTTAGTTAATGTTATGTAGCTTCTCAGAGAAGCCATATCTTTTGATGCCAGACATTTGGATCCTTCCAGATAATTCCTTGATGTATAAGTATGTGTTTATGGTTAATGAAATCAAGAGTCGAGAGATGGTTTACAGCCGTAGCTCTGTGTCTTTGTCTGTGGCAGCCGTAACTACATGTGTATCCCCTCTCCTCCATTGTAGTCAAAGTTTTAGAGTTGTTTAAGCTCTACCCCTTCCAACAATTGGTATTAGAGTAGGGAGATCCTGCCAATGCCATGTTTTCCTGGTTATAGAATGCAGACTATCTAGGGCATCAAGATTGGAGTCGTTTTCTCTGAAAGGAACTGTAGTTCCTAGGTTAGTTGCTGTAGCACTGTGTGCGAGCTGCCGTTGCAGAATGAGTCACCCCATCGAATTTACGTGAGTGCCTGCAGCGACAGAAAGAAGTATCCACCATTGGAGAGAACTCTGTCATTGTTGAGAGTATGCTCCAGTGAATAAGCTCAGTACTCGTTTAAGATACCCCTGCTAGTGAGAGAAAGAGAATCTGCAGTTTGATTTTCTGTTTTTTTATTTGTTCTAGGCTTGTTTAGTCCGTGCAATTGTTGGTCGAGTTGACTGTTTGGTGAGAGCTCCCACAATTGCTAGTGGACCTATTTGGTGTGATTGGTTTGCTGCCTCTCAGACAGAGGTAGAGCCTCCTTTTGTGTCGTTGAGTACAACCAGAAGTTAAATTTGTTGGGTCGTAGCTCGTGGTTGGAGTGTAGCTGTGTTTGATGACGGTGATTGAACATTCATATGCCTGTCACCTGTTAATGGTTGATGATTATATTGTCTAGAAGCAGAGTGCTCCCACCGTTAAGTGGACTGTTAAGTGGTTGTGAAACCTCGGTAAATCCAGCTTATGCTTGCGGATGAAAACGGTGCAGGCTGAAGCCTAGAGTTGAGCAGAAGCTCAGAGTAGCTAGCAGTTGTAGATGCTTATATTTAAGTGGATCATGGAAGGAAAAGATGCCGAGCTTGATGTTTATGGGGCTGAGCTGAGATTTATTGAGGATTGGCTAGAAAATCCTATGTCTACTGAAACCCCTGCTGTAGCATTTGAAGATGAGAAGAATGCAACCCTAGAGGTTGCAAGTGCAGCAGACCAAGCTGCTAGAGTGCAGATGAATGAAGAAAATCTTGTTTTATTTAACGTTTTAGCTCGGTTTATTTGTGCAGGTTTTGGTTGTAGTCCTAAAGTTTCAAGAGCTAAAGTATTGGAGTTGCCATGCAGCATTAACAAGAAGAAGAAAGTTAAAATGAAGAATCCAACACATAACTGGTTCAAAGTTGTGCACCGTTGGAAAATGAAAAAGATAATCGTTTGGTGCTTTCAATGAAGAAAATGTTTTGAAGAATTTTTGTAGTTTTTTGTTGTTTTACATACGCTGTAGCAATGTTGTATGGCGTAGTAACTTGAAGTATTTTTTGAAATGGTGATGCTGGCTGAAGCCACTATTAGATGATGGATGAGTTTCATGTTGCTTGCTGTTGAAAAATGAATGTTGTGTGTTGAAAGGCTGTAGCCTTGTACTCGTTGTGTGATCCTCCGCCATTGATGTGTGGTTCGCTGAAGTTTTCCACCTGCGGGGAAGGAAGAGCATAGAGTGAGCCTTCGCCTTCAGTTTGCAGTTGAGAAAGCATCTGCAACAGTAGATCCGCCTTAAGTCTCTCTAAGACATGAGAGCAATCTGATGATGAAGATTCCAGCAGCAACATTGAATAAATTTGAAGTGTTTTTATTGTAACTACATTTAAGAAGCCTAGCTAAGACTTTAGACCAAATCGCCACGTTTTTGTAATCTGTGTGTTGTAATTGTGGCTATTGAAATTAAGGGGGAGTGTTGGAATTAATTCCCAATAGCCACGTCTTCCATAAAGCATAACCACGTCTTCCATTGAGCAGTGTTCACGTGGGTTTAGTTAATGTTATGTAGCTTCTCGGAGAAGCCAAATCTTTTGATGCCAGACATTTGGATCCTTCCAGAGAATTCCTTGATGTATAAGTATGTGTTTATGGTTAATGAAATCAGGAATTGAGAGCTGGTTTACAACCGTAGCTCTGTGTCTTTGTTTGTGGCAGCCGTAGCTGCATCTGCATCCCCTCTCCTCCATTGTAGTCAAGGTTTTAGAACTGTTTAAGCTCTACCCCTTCCAACAGGTTTTATTTGCTATGTACTACTGCTCGTTGAGCTAGTTTAATGCAAATTTCAAGTCTATTTTCAATAACCTCGATTCTCTCTATTTTCATAGTTTGTGTTTACATCATAATATGGTAGAGATTTATGCATTTGAAAGTTTCCTATAATACACATATATTCATTTATGCAATAAAATCTTAGGACTTTTGTAATAATCCATTCATTTCACATGATTTTTTGCAGAGATTTAGAATACATATAATATTTAACTGAGTTCTACTATGTAGATTACCTGGCATTAGTGGCTGTAGTAGATCCCGAATTTTGATGCAGATCTCATAGGTTCCTTCAGCTTTCAGTCCAATCCCTTGTTACCAAAATGGATGAACTAACCTGCCGACCACATCCTATCGTGCTGGCCCTAGAAAACTGATGGGTTTCCTAGCCCCCGAGCCTACAGACCAATAATCCCGAGAGCAACTTCCTGTTAACTAAATTCTTTGGTGGTTTAGATTAGTTTAATAAACTGGTTACGGTTAGTAACCGACTGGTGGGCACCGTTTTTGTTTTATCCAATATATATTGTATCTTGCTCACTCTGTTTCTAATTAATACATATCTTGGAGTTTCTGTTCTTCAGTGGTATCAGAGCCATGTTGAAGGAAACCTATGTGTAGGAAACTCCATGTCCTGACCAATGAAGAGCTGGATTTGTGCATGGAGGAGTGCAGACTGTTAGCAGAGTGCAACCACGCTGCTCTGTTGAAGAATTTGCTCATGGGCCAGGAGTGCATTTTGCAGAGCGAGAGAGTCTGAAGTTTGCAAAGCGCTATTGAGAGTCCGAAGTTTGCAGAGCACTTGCTGCCCAAGAGCAGTCAAAGAACCTGTGTGAATGAAGCAGTGTTCGAGAGCGAGAATTTGAACGAGACAGTTGCTGAGAATCTGAACCAGAATTTTTGGTAAGACTATGAAGCTACAATTTTTTTAATAAAAGTGAAAAACTAAAATGCATTCTCTAATATCAATTGTGGGAGTATTGCTTTCCGGAAAAGCAAACTACCAAGAATGGTTTCGGAAAATAAAGAACACTCTTATTTTTAACGATTTATGGGAGGAAATTTGTTAAGGCAAGGATGATAATTGTTAATTTTTCGATAATTTCATTCAAAACATTATCTTAGGATCCTACTAAGAGAATAACCTGCACAACATAACAATCATAAACACAAGAGACATAGAGTTTCCTCGGGGAAAACCAAGAAGGTGAAAAATCCCGCAACTTCCTCAGAGATAGAATAAGCCCCAATACAAAGATCACAAAGATAAATCCCCAAAAGATAGATGACTCTAGCAGCTACTCCTCCTCCACTTGTGTGCACTCCTCTTTCAACTAATGCGAGTTGGATGAGTGAGTGAATGAATAGAATGGGAGACACTCACTCTCTATTTATCCTTTACTTCACTTGACTTTTAACTCTAACTAGGTCGGCCCCAACTTAACCACTTACATAATGCTGACACTGGGACGACCCCACTAGGGTGGTCTAATAACCCTTTAAACCACATAACTCATATAGGGCCGACCCAACCAAGGTGGTCTAATAACCCATCAAATATAAGTTACGACACTTACAATATAACTTGCGACACTTGCAAATACAAATGATGACACTTCCAATCGGAGGAATAATACATCTCCATTGGGGATACAATAAAATACAAATGTAATATACAAGTGAATATCTTTCGAAGTTACAAATACATCAACACTCCCTCTTAACTAGGAAGGTATTCTCTTGACACAGGTCATCAATACATATAAGCACAAGTCTTCAATTTTGGAGCTAGATCATCGTCACTGGATCACAGAGCATCATCATCACTGCTGCTGTACTCGTCATCTTGATCACTGGGCTATCTCTCAATTCTTCTCATCATAGGAATTTCTACAGAGCCAACCCTTTTTCATGTTGGTTGTAGGCCTAGCCTTCTATAGGTCTTCATCATCTCTGTGAGCTGGCCATCCTGTGGATCCCAGGACTGATTACCGGCATCAACAAAACCTCGAAAGAGCATCCCAGGACTTTTATGAGCACACAACTCAATCTATCGGATCTCCCAGGGAGCTATTACATGTGACCACCACAAAACCTTAAAAGAGTGTCCCAGGAACATTTATGTGCATAGCACGACATGCAAGAACTTTAAAGAGCATCCCAGAACTTTTACGTGCCTAGCACAACCTATCGGATCTCCAGGTCTGATTACATGTGGTCTGGAAAAACCTCGAAAGAGCATCCCATGACTTATTATGAGCTCACTACTCAACCTATCGGATCTCCCAGGGAAATATTATATGCCACAAGACAAAACCTCGAAAGAGCATTTTCCAGATCTCCCAGGGAGCTATTATATGCCATAGGCAAAACCTCACAAGAGTATCTGCAAATCTCCCAAGGCAAGATTATATGCTTATTGCATAACTTGTCCACGGCCACGAAGTATCATCTTGATACTCATGATCCACCTGATCATCCTCGCACAGAGCATCCTCCTGATGCTCATGATCATACTGATCATCATCATACAGTACATCATCATCGCATGATCATCCTGATCATCGTCACAGCATCGTCCTGATGCATATCATCATCGCATGATCATCCTAATCATCGTCACAACATCGTCTTGATACATATCATCATCGCATGATCATCCTGATCATCGTCCTGTAGAACATCATCCAGAGCATTGTCCTGATGCTCATCACACATCGCTTACATCCATAGCCATGGGAAGGATCCTCCTACCACCATGCTTGGAATGGCTCCTGAAAATGTGTCCCATCACTTCTTCCTCGAAGTAAATTCTATCTTAAGAACACCAAGCCTCTCTCTAAAGTACTCGAACTTCACTCTGGCTAGTGGTTTGGTCAACACATCTACAATCTGATCCCCTGTCGCAAAATACTGGAGCTTCACTGCTCCTCTCTGCACCATATCCATGATATAGTGATATTTGATCTCGATGTGCTTCGACCTATCATGGAACACCGGGTTCTCTGACAACTTCACACAACTCTGGTTGTTACAATAGATATAGGTAGCATCCAACTAGAGATCAAATAAATCAGACAATAGCTTCCTTAGCCATACTGTCTCACAACTAGCTGAACAAGCTGCAACATACTCTGCTTCGGCTATACTCAGTGCTACACAGGATTGCTTCCTGCTAAACCAAGAGATCACACCTGATCCCATACTGAAGCAGCACCCCGAAGTGCTCTTCCTATCTGCAACACTCTCTGCCCAATCTGAATCAACATAACCCTCCAGGTTAAACTTTTGATTCGCATCATACTTGAGCCCATAATCAATTGTACCCTTCAGGTACCTTAGAATATGCTTTACAACAATTAGGTGAACATGTCTAGGATCTGTCAGAAACTGGCTCAAGGTGTTCACCGCAAAGCAAATATCTGGTCTCGTGTTCGTCAGGTACATCAAGGACCCAATCATATGACGATACCCCGTGGCATCAACCGAATTTGATGAAGCATCACTCAATAGCTTTAGGTTCAATGCCATAGGTGTGGCCATGGACTTGCAGTCCATCATCCCGAACTGCTTTAGGATCTCTACTGCATACTTCCCTTGTCCAAGGAAGATTCCATCTGCACTCTGCCACACCTCCATACCTAGAAAGTAATGCATCATTCCCAAGCCCTTCATCTCGAACTCAGCAGCAAGCTTCCTCTTCGTGTCGGCAATCAATCTATCCTCTCCTGTCAAAAACAGGTCATCCACATACAATAGGAGTGTCACTGGATTTCCTTCCTCAACCTTGTAGTAAAGGTTGGAATCTGCTTTACTCTTGGTAAAGCCCAAGCTGGACAGGAAGCTGTCTATCCTACGGTACCATGTCCTAGGTGCTTGCTTCAAGCCATACAAGGATTTCTTCAATCTGCACAAATATGACTCCCTGTCATGTGTCTCAAAACCGAATGGCTGCTCCACATACACTTCCTCTTCGACTACACCATTCAAGAAAGTTGTCTTGACATCCATCTGGTGTATCTTCCATTTCATCACTGTAGCTAGAGAAAGTATTGTTCTAATGAAAGTGTATCTGGCTACAGGAGCAAAAGTCTCTTCATAATCTATCCCCTCTTTCTGGGAGAAGCCACGGGCTACAAATATTTCCTTGTATTTCTCTATGCTACCATCTGCAGCATGCTTGATCTTGTAGATCCACTTGGAAGTCACAACAGAATTCCCTTCTGGTCTTGGGACCACATCCCAAACACCATTCTTCATGATCAACTGGTACTCTTCGATCATGGTATCCTTTACTGTATCTCGGATCCTGGGAACTTCAGATTCTTCAATATATTCAATAGATAGTTTTCTTGAACTTCGTTGCTGGAACAAATGTTGTAGTCCTTCTTTTGTAGGTGATTGTACACGATCTTTCCTACAAGTCAAATTCAATTGCATGATTAGAAACTTCTCATAGTTTTCAGAACAAAATCTTACACATAAGAATATATGTCATACAATCATGCAATTATCTTAGCCAATGCTTCAATACAACATTCATCCATATCCCGTATTCATACGATAACTTTCTAGTCGCCTTCTATCTCTTCCAGAACATTGTTAAGAGTTTGCACTACTCCCAACATGTCAACAAAGAGGTTTCATTCTAGATAAGTAACAATGGAATGTTGTACAATACCATAGGCCACTTACCCATTACATGCATATTAGTAGTATACTGTTCATTAATGCAATTATTCTAATATGCATAATACACAACCTAAGTCTAGGAACATAAGTATATACATCATTGAACAATATTATTTAAACAATCAGATATACAAGAATGACAATTCAAATACTTATCTTTGTTTGTTTGTTGGGTGGACTCCCTCTAAATCTTTGCTTCCTTTCTGCAACTCCATTCGGATGTGGATTGTAAGGAGTGGTAAACTCCCTCTTAATCCCTGAATCAATGCATAGCTTCTTGAAGTCTTCTGAAGTGAATTCTTCACCATTGTCGGATCTAAAGGTCTTGATCTTCTTTTCAGTGTGGCTTTCTATCAAGGCTTTGAATTCCTTGGATCTGCTGAATACTTCATCTTTGTTCTTCAAGAAATAAATCCAAGTTTTCCTAGAGAAATCATCAATGAAAGAAACATAATATACATACCCACTCAGAGAACAAGATGACATCGGACCTCATACATCGGAGTGGATAATTTCCAAGATTCCTTTTGCTTTGCTTTCATTGCTTGGAAATGCCTTTTTTGTGTTCTTTCCTATTGCACATCCTTTGCAAACACCTTCATGCTTTGATTGGATTTCAGGAAGACCTTCTACTGCTTTGCTTTCAATTGGTAGTGCCTTATAGTGCACATGAGCAAGACTTCTATGCCAAAGTTCACTTGGCTCCATGGATTCATGTACCATGGTAGGTTCAGGTTGTCCCTTCAATTTGTACAATCCTCCCTCTTGCTCTCCACTGCATCAACTATGGTTTTACCTTTTGGCCACATAAGTACTTGACCATCCACAAATAAAACTTTCATCCCTTTTGCATCCAACGATGATATGGAGAGAAGATTCTTCTTGAGTCTAGGTACATATAGAACATCTTGCATCTTTATAACTTTCCAGAGTCTAACTTGTAGGAGGCTTTACCATTTCCTTTTATGGGGTATTGATAGTCATCCCCAAGTTTCACCTTATGAGGTGACTCATGTTCAGATAGGTCCATAAGAGATTCTTTGAATCTCGTCATATGTTTAGAATCCCCACTAGCAATAAGCCAATCATTACACCCATGTGTAACAATACCTGTGAGAGCAGAGATTAGGACATATTCATTGTCACTTGAAGAGTCTTCACTTTCTGCCCTAGATTTCTTTCTGGGAGGTTCATCATCCTCAGCAGCATGAGCATGATACCTCTTCTTGTTTTTCTTCTTCTTCTTGTTGTGGTCTTGATTATTCTTGGGATAGTCTGAGGCTAAGTGTCCCTTTTCATTACAAGAGAAGCATCTAATGTGAGAGAGATCTTTCTTCTTTTGATGGAAGTGAGGAGATTTCTTTTGATGAGAATGCTCCCTCTTGGGCTTACTTCTCTTGGTGTGAGTTGTGATAGCTTGGTCTTCACTTCCCATCTTTTCTTCTCGAGCTACAAGCCTAGATTCTTCTTGTGAACATTCCTCCTATAGTCTATTGAAGGAGATCAACTTCCTTCTTGCACAGATACCTTAGATGAAGGAGTCCCATGACCTAGGTAGGCCATTCAATGCAATCATGACAATTTCTCCATTCTCCACTACTTCATCCACTGCTTCAAGTTGTTCTTTGATTTGAGAGACCTTAGTAAAGTAGGATTGGATGGTCTCTCCAGTTTGGAACTTTACCCCTTTCAATTGTTTTCGCAGAGTCATCTTCCGATTTATATTATTTCCTTCAAACAACTTGGCCAAGGAGTCAAACATCTCCTTAGGTGTCTTTAGAGAAGACACATGGGGTATGAGATGGTCTTTTATAGAATCAACAATGATTCTCTTGGCTTTGACCAAGTTCTTCTTATGTAAGGCCTTAGCCTCATCTCCCTCTGGAATTGGAACCTCTTCTTTTATGTAGCTGTCCAAATCATTTTCTTCTAGGATTAACCCAATCCTATACTTCCATGCTCGAAAGTTGTCAACTCCTTCAAGCTTATCCTCAAGCTTGGTGTGGTGAGACATCTTAATGAGAAACTCAAATGGAAATAAAATATTTAGGTCTTACCACTTGATTTGCTGAAAACCGGATCCGGCGCTGGATTAGGGTTTGTTAGAGAAACCCTAAAAATTTAAACTTTGAATTCCAAAATTCTGAATGGATGGAAAGATGCGCCTTGCTGAGCTGATCAAGCTGGTATACTTCAATTTTGAAATATGAAAAATTTGACCCCTCAAAATTGCTTTTGAAACTTTCAGATCTTCTAGTCAAAATCCCGAACGAGGGTTTGATAATGCCCAGGGTTTTGCCCATCCAAAAAGTTCGATCTTGTGCTCTAAACTTCGATTTTTCTGAGGAGAATCCAGTCGTGGTCATAGATTTCAAAAATTCTAACTTTTGCAGAAACCCTAATTTTCCACCTTTCCAATCAAAATCCCGAACTAGGGTTTGATGATGCCTGGGGTTCTGCCCAACCAAAAGGTTCGATCTTGGTCTCTAAACTTCGATTTTCTTGAGGAGCATCTAGCCGTGGTCTTGGATTCCAAAAATTCCAACTTTCTCCGAAACCCTAATTTCTCGCAGTAGTGACGGGCCAAAAACTGAAAGTGCTCAGAATTGAATTCTGTCTCGACAGAAAGATGCGCACTTCCAAGGAGAGCCAGCCTAGCCTCATTCCTTTGATGATCTGAGGAGATAAACCCAAATATTAAGAAGCCCTAGATTCCATAGCTGCATAGTGTCTTCTTCTTATCTCGACTCTAATACCATGTTAGTTTTTCGATAATTTCATTCAAAACATTATCTTAGGATCCTACTAAGAGAATAACATGCATAACATAACAATCATAAACAAAAGAGACACAAAGTTTCCTCGGGGAAAACCAAGAAGGTGAAAAACCCCTCAACTTCCTCAGAGATAGAATAAGCCCCAAAACAAAGATCACAAAGATCAATCCCCAAAAGATATATAACTCCAGCATCTACTCCTCCACTTGTGCGCACTCCTCTCTCAACTAATGCGAGTTGGATGAGTGAGTGAATGAATAGAATGAGAGGCACTCACTCTCTATTTATACTTTATTTCACTTGACTTTTAACTCTAACTAGGTCGGCCCCAACTTAACCACTTAACATAATGCTGACACTAGGTCGACCCCACTAGGGTGGTCTAATAACCCTTTAACCCACATAACTCATATAGGGTCGACCCCACCAAGGTGGTCTAATAACCCATCATATATAAGTTACAACACTTACAATATAACTTGCGACACTTGCAAATACAAATGACGACACTTCCAATCGGAGGAATAATACATCTCCGTTGGAGATACAATAAAATACAAATGTAATATACAAGTGAATATCTTCCGAAGTTACAAATACATCAACAATAATGACCTAGAGAAGCCTATAGATGAAAAACAACTTGTAATTTGGAAGAGTAAAGATAAAAAGGCGTATGCTTTAATTTCTGCTTCTGTAACTGAAGAGGTTACAAGTCAACACATTCTTTCTAGCACCACAACATTTACAACGTTAAAGAAATTAAAAGATATATATGACTCCCATTCAGAACTAGAAATTATTCAATTGTTGATGAGGTTATTTAATCTTGAACTGAAAGAAAATGATCCCATGAAGTTAGCTTTTGAAATTAAAGCCATTTTTCATTGTATTGAATCAACCGGTGTCAAAGTTGATCTGCAACTCACTGCATTCATTAAAGTCCTATATCCTACCTATTCACACTATTAGAATCGCTTCAAGCTAGTGGACAGATGAAAGCCATGACTTTTGATATTCTTGTAGACAAAAATGTTGAAAGAGAGAAAGCCTTTGGGAAGAAGGAATCTCTTTCCAATTCTACTATTTAAAGTCTGTGTCTCGCCCAGAAAGAGCAGAAGCCTAGAGGGGAGTCTACTAGACCTGACCATAGTAGTAGAGGTCCTGGTAGGAGAACATTTAGAGGCAGGGGGGTAATCATCATCAAGATGACAGACAACAAAAATATGTCCAGAATGATAGGCAATCTGTTAAATGCTATAGATGTGGAAAACTTGGTCATACTGCCAATTATTGTCATACTCCTTGGGAAAAGATTAATGAGAAGAAAGAGCAACAACCTTCAGACAAAGGAAAACCACCTGAATTTTCTCACTATATAGTTGCACATTGTAATCTTAGTATTAATGAAGTTTTTAGCACTTCTTTTGCTTTGTGGGAAGATACTTGGATTTTAGATACTGGAGCCACATGTCATATGACCTTCAGAAGAGATTGTTTTGAGACATTTAGTGATCATATTGATGGTATAATTTATTTTGCTGATAAGTCACAGTTGAAGCCCTCAGGAATTGGTTCTATTCGACTTAAGTTACCCGGACTTGCTGATTATATTTTGCATGATGTTCTTTATATTCCTCAATTAAAAAGAAATTTGATGTCTCTCATACAAGTTAGGCAACAAAGACATTCTATACATATGTTTGATGGTATAATTGAAATACGAAGAACATGTGATGATGTGATTTTTATGACTGGTGTTGAAGAAGACAAACTTTTAAAACTAAAAGGGACATCATCTTTTTCATCCAACTCAGCTCTTATGGCTCAGCATTGTGATACTCTGTCTTCCAGCTTATTGTGGCATGCTCATTTTGGTCATATCAATTATGACAGTATCATAATTATGAAGCAACAAGGTATACAAGGGATTCCTACTATTCCAAGAAAATTGTCTCCATGTAATGCTTGTATTTTAGGCAAGCATTGTAAGAAGCCTTTTTATAGTTCTACTTCCAGAGCTTCCAGGAAGTTAGGACTTATACATTCAGATTTATGTGGGCCCATGCATGTTCCATCTGTCAATGGTAACAAATATTTGCTAACATTTATTGATGACTACACCAAGATGTGTTGGGTTTACTTGTTGAAAGAGAAATCACAAGTTTTTGCAACTTTTAAGAATTTTTATTTATGGATTGCAAATGAAACTCAACTTAATATTGGCACTCTTCGCTCTGGCGAATACACATCTAATGAATTTGAAAAGTAATTACAAGATAATGGTATTAAACATCAAACCACCGTTCCTTATTCCCCACAACAAAATGGTGTGGCAAAACGCATGAACAGAACTTTGCTTAATATGGTAAGGTCAATGATGTTTTTTCAAAATGCCAAGTTGATGTTTTTGGGAGAAGAAGTACTTTGTGTAGTCTATATTCGTAATCGGTATCCTTCTACTGCCATCAATAATAAGTCTCCTTATGAAATGTGGCATAATCGACTTCTTGCTATTCAACATTTTAGAGTTTTTGGTTCTCCTTGCTTTGCCTTGATTCCTACACAACAACGTAACAAATTGGGTGCCAGAAGCCACAAATGTCTTTTTTTGGGATATTCTAATACTTCCAGAGCTTATAGGTTGTATGATGAGGAGAACAACAAATTTATTGTTTCAAGAGATGTAGTTTTTCTTGAATTTGATAAAGATGCTTCTACTGTTGATAGACAACTCAATCATTTGGATAAATTCCCTTCCAAGAAGTTTTATTATGAATGGGATAATGATCTTCCACATCCTGAAGGGGGGATTTAGATTCTAGATCAGTCTGTGGATTTTCCTTCAATTAATTTGCCTTCTATATCAACACGTGATAATGAAGAAAAAGTAGTCGATAATAATGATTCTGTAGAAGAAAAAATAGATAACAATACAGATTTGAATGACAATAATGCAGAATCAGAAATTGAAGAAGTTATTCATCCATCACCGCAGCAGTTTGTTCGTAGACCAATAGGAACAAAGACAATTCCAAAAAGGTTTGTTGAATTTGAGTTAAATTTTTCTATTGTCGTTAATGAGCCTTCTACTTTTGAAGAAGCTGCTAGTTGTAATGAATGGAAAGATGCAATGCATAAAGAATATGATGCTCTTATTAAAAATGGCACTTGGAGGTTGGTGGACCCTCCTATTGGCATTAAACCGATTGGCTCTAAGTGGGTTTATGAAACTAAATATAAAGCTGATGGCTTACTTGACAAATACAAGGCAAGACTTGTAGCAAAGAGGTATGCTAAAAAATAAGGTATTGATTACATAGAAACGTTTGCTCCTACTGCAAAATGGGGCACTATTAGAACTTTGTTTTCTCTTGCAGCTCAAAATGGATGGAAAATACATCATATGGATGTAAAAATTGCCTTTTTAGATGGAGATCTAAAAGAAGATGTCTATATGTTTCAGCCAGAAGGTTTTTCTATTAAATGAAAAGAACAAAAGGTATGTAAATTGGTGAAATATTTATATGGTTTGAAAAAAGCACCTCGAGCATGGTATGAGAAGTTAACTGAACATCTTCTCAAATTGAATTATAAGCATTTCAATCTAGATGATGCAACTTTATTTGTTAAGAAAGTTGGGCGATCAATTGTATATCTAGTTGTCTATGTTGCTGATTTGCTTATCACAGGGAATAATGATGACTATATAGTCTTTATTAAAAAGGAGTTGCAAAAGGTTTTTGACATGACAGATTTGGGATTACTTCATTATTATTTAGGAATTGAAGTAGATCAAAAACCAAAGTATATCTTTATTTCTCAGAAGAAGTATATAGGAGATTGTTTGAGTAAATTCGGGATGTTGGATTGTAATTCTGTTTCTACTCCAATGGAGCATAATCAAAAGCTTATTTCACATGAAGAAAGTGTATGTGAAAACCCAACAAAGTACAAACAACTTGTTGGAAGCTTGATTTATCTTACTACTACTCGTCCTGACATAACTTTTGCTGTAGGAATACTTTCCAGGTTTATGCATCAACCTTGTGAAGGTCATTGGGTCACAACAAAACGAGTGATCAAATATTTAAAAGGCACATAGTCATTTGGCATCAAATACTCTAAAGTTTCAGACTTCCATCTTATTGGTTATTCAGATTTAGATTTTGATGGAGATAAAGAGCATGGGGTGTCTACTTTAGGTTATTTGATGAATATTGGATCAATAGCTATCACTTGGAGATCACGAGAGCAACTAGTTCCTGCTGATTCTACAACTGAAGCCAAATATGTTGCAGCAGCTCAAGCCACAAAAGAAATCATTTGGCTTTGGAAAATTATTGAAGATTTGCAGGAGAAACAAAAGACTTCAATGCCTCTTTTTGTTGACAATACTTCTGCAATACAATTGGCAAAGAATCCTAAATTCCATGATCGAACCAAACATATCAATACTAAATATCATTTGATTTGACATCATGTTGAGGATAAAACTATTCATTTGACTCATTGTCCTACTTCATAGAAAATTGCTGATATATTTACTAAAGCATTGGGAAAAAATTCAGAATGTAACTAGGCATGTCAGATGACCCTTCGAATTAAGGGGGGAATCTTAACTAAATCCTTTGGTGGTTTAGATTAGTTTAATAAACCGGTTACGGTTAGTAACCGATTGGTGGGAAACCGTTTTTGTTTTATCCAGTATATATTGTATCTTGCTCGCTCTGTTTCTAATTAATAAATATCTTGGAGTTTCTGTTCTTCACTTCCTTCCTTTCTCCAATAAGCCTTTATTTCCAAAATTTCTATGTCCTTGATTTAACCCCCTCCTCAATATTTCCTTTCTTCTTTCGTTTAAGAACTAAGTCTACTCTCCTCCCCTCCAAAATACAACCCCTCGTTCTTCGTGAGACCTCTCCTAAATACCATTTCATCCTCCTTCCTTCGTCCCTACTCCACCACCTTCCAATCATAAATACCATTACATTTTCCAAGATAGTTTATTAATAAAATATGTTTATCATTTCCCCATGTCCCTCGGGAAGTCACCTAGTTGAATGCCCATTCAACAAGAAATCATGACTTATCCCACTTAACTTCCCGAGACAAGTTTTGACAATATAAATTTATTTAATTGTTGTTCTTTAAATGTTTTTAAAGCATCAAGAAAATAAGATAAGATCGGTTCAAATAACGAGGATGCTATGTCTTAATTGTTGCACCGAGTGAAATGAGGTGCTCTACAGCCTAGTATGGGGGAGATGTTGTAACGTGTATGTAGCGTTACATGTAGCGTTGCATCTAATAAAACGTAAAAAGTGATAGTAAAGAGTGAAGTACCATATTATGTAGGCCATTAATAAATTCATGTCATCTAATAAAATGTAAAAAGTGATAGTAAAAAGTGAAGTACCATATTATGTCGGCCATTAATAAATTCATGCCGGCTCATAAAATAAAAAAAATTATAAAAAGTATTTGAAAAAAAACCATGTTGGCTCATAAAATAAAATATGATGAAAAGTAATTAAAATATCGATGTTCATTTATAAAATAAAAACCTAAAACTTAAACTTGGATCTATCAATCAAGAGATATCAAATTTCTCGAGTTTAAATTTTAAAAAAGAAATACACCTCAAGAAATTGGATCCCTCTTAGTGCTTGATAGATACGGGTTTAAGATGGATCTATGCTGGTTTAATTACAATAAGATTCAGCATTGATGTGTTGGGTTAAGATTTAAAGTTTAATAATCATAACCTATTAACATAATATTATTTAATTGCAAACTCCCTCTCGACTGTTTAACAAGCAATCTTAATAATAATATTTCATTCCATCCTGTATATAAAACAATATACACAATTTAGTAATCGATTAAACACACAATGGACTTTATTGTTTGTTTAATAACAATAATAATAATGATGATAATAATAATAATAATAAATAACAACATTTACAACTATTTGTTTTTAAGGACAAGTATCCTATTTATCAAAACATTATCACTGTATTCATAAATAAGCACCCTTAAGGGTTTAAACAATCCTAACAAATATTAAACACAACAATTATGCTAACGTATATGAACAATGTTTAAGTTTGCTTATGACAATTTCCCGACAACAATTATAATTGATGACACTTGATCAATTACTCATTACAGTTTTCACATACCATTATGGAATACCTTAATTGACTCGTTTCACACATATACAATAACCTAACATTCATTATCTGAATTTGATTAATGCATAATTAACATATTTACCTATGACAACTTCTACAATTATTCAACATGTTAAGTATTTGTACATCGGTATTATCGTACATGTGCAAAGTGTGCATGCGTGGCCAGCACATGCATAGATCGTACATGTACTATAAGAAACATCACCTCTCCTATATATATATATATATATATATATATATATATTAACTTACAAACAATAATGGTTCATATTGACAGAGCAATCATGCATACAAGGCATGACAATCACAAATACCTGACTAGATCAACAGATAAACACATAATCATTTCAACATTATTAGTCATTAATCATTAACCAATTGAGTTATAACATCATTATATTTTTAGATTCCAAATAATTAATCTATCAATTATTTACAAGGAAGAGACACCTACTACTACTGTTTGTGGTGTCGTAGCTCCCCCAACCCCACATAGTACTAACTATCACATCCTCCCATCCTAACCTACTTCTGCATCCTACCTATCCTTATCTACTAGTAAATATTTGGTGTCAGCTTCACCGGCCCAGCCACATATAGAAACTGGGAGCGGTAGCATCGGCTATATAGAGGACCTAGCCTCCCCTAACAGGAATCCGACCATCGTCATCACACGTCTAGGGGAGCATGACTCGACACAACCCTCCCACGACCTCGGGTATCATAGATCATAGGGTGGACCATCCATCCATCCCTCTCAACATCCTGGGTCTATACCTGATCCAAACCGTATTGTGCTGTTATCGAGATTATTGGTGTGAGTAATCGTATCATCAACATTGGTAAACAAGGCTCTCTGCAAAAATAGGTATTGTGCCACACTTCATATCAAGTATTCATATATTACATAGCCCCTGTGTCCCGTGGATTAGTACTTTGCAACCATATATTTATAACAAATGTTTTCATTCGATCATCGGCTGATCCATATCATCAATATCATTTCATTTCATCACAAAATCATTAAATTGATCACATCTTAGGTTGGTATCCACGAACCACCTCATATATATCATATTTCATCAAGGACGACAATTAAACATACAATGTCATTATGAAAGAAAGGAATCTCATGATAACTACAACATAGTAACTGCATGCACATAATAACATCATAACCATAGTATCATCATATAATCTGGTCTAACATGCCAAAAATATAGTTTACTCAGTCTAGCTGAGTCCAACAGATAATAAGCAAATAAAGTGCAATGTGTCTGACTGATAACACGCCTAATCAAAATATTGGGCGTTACAGAGTGCCTCCTTCCTATTGAAGTTGGTAAATCAGGGAGTCGGTGCTTCCTTTAGGTCATAGCCTATAAAACCAAGGGGTTTGTGCCTCCTTCCAGTTGGTGTTGGAAAACTTTGGAAGTTGGTGCTTCCATGAATGTAATCTTTTTAATATAAGAGAGCATTCTGTGTTTTTCTCTCGTTTGGGTTTCCACATAAAAATATTTGTGTTATGTGTATTGAACATGTGATGTTGAATGTTTATATTTATGATGAATGCATAGTATAATTGTTGTTTAATTTTGTTAAGTAAAAATTGTTGATAAATGCGCTAATACTGATTCACTTCCCCCTCTCAGTATTAATAAGATTCCAACAATTGGTACCAGAGCGAGTGTCTTCAGTAACAACCTAACATCTAGAAGATTGATCCTTTCACAAATATGGACAAGCATGAAGTGCTCTCCACCAACAGAGCACGAATATTTGATGGAACCAACTAAAACTTCTGGGGGATAAGAATGGAAGTATATATGCAATCCCTCAGCATTGATATTTGGAAGTCTGCTGAGTATGGTTATAATGTTCCTGCAACTGCACCAGTTGATCCATTGAAGAGAAGACATTATGAATGCAATGCAATATATAGGAATGCACTGTCATGTGGGTTAATGGAAACTGAATTCACTAAAGTCATGCATTGTGCCTCAGCAAAGGATGTATGGGACAAGCTCAAAACTATCTATGAAGGAGATGAGAAAGTAAAGAAGGCGAAGCTGTAGACTTACTTTGGAATATATGAGTATTTGAGAATGAAAGATGAAGAAAATGTTGCCTCATACTTCCTTCGAGTTGATGAGTTAGTTAATGCCATCAAAAGTCTTGGAGTTATAGTAACTGAAGAATCAATTGTGCGGAAGATACTAAGAACTCTGCCTCCAAGATTTGACTCAAAGGTGTCCATGCTAGAAGACAGAACCAATCTTGCATATTTAACAAAGGATGAGCTTCATGGGATCCTTACAACGTATGAGATGAGACTGAAAGATAAAATTTCACCAGAAAAGAAGAAGCCTTTAAAGCTACTAGGAAAGAAAAACATGAGCATGACAAAGGCTCTTGTGAAGAATTAGATGAGGAAGAATCAAAATTTTTGAGAAAGTTGAAAAGAGGGTGTGGTAAGCATAAGGGTAAGTTACCCTTCAAATGTTTTAAATGTGGAAGAGTAGGCCACTTCGCCTCAAAGTGTCCGTATAAAGAAGACAGAGATAGTGACAACGAAGAAGAGGCTAATTACAATTAACAAAGGTTGGAATGCACACAGGAAATATATGAGAATAGCAAGAAAGTTGCAAAACAAAGGAAGAGTATGTACACTAAGGAAGACAACAGTTCATCCAAAGAAAATGATTGCGACGATAGTCCAAAAGAAGTACTTTTCATGTCCTTTTTGGAAGATGAAAGCAGTGAAGAAAATAAGAAGTGTTGTTCCTCTATCAAGAAAGACACATCGAATGCGCACAATCAATCAGGAACATTGGGTAATTATTTCTTTAGTGGAACCTTTAATACACCTCCAAAACCTGTCGCAAAAATTAAATCAGACTGTCAATCTGAAGAAGAAGATGCTACAAAGGTTGACTGGGAAGGTGAATTGGTTAGTTCCTTGGATGAATTAAAGAAGTCAAGAAGGAAGAACCGAACTCCTACAAGACCAACTATCAAAATATGAAGAACAAGTCAAGCAAGCCAAGGTGATTCAAGAGTCTCTTGAAAAACAGGTTAGTGAAAAGGAAATGAATGTTGAGAAACAGCTAAATTGTGCATTAGACAAAATTAGAAAGCTTGAAGAAGAGGAGTCATTATTGAAGACATCACTGGAAGAGTCAAAGAAGAAAAATGAATTGCTGACAAGTCAACTTGAGCAGAATAATAGACAGATCTCTTGCTTAGAAGAAAAATCGACTGAGATAAAAGGGAAGAAACAGGTTCAATGTCAAATCATGATTGAAACTTGGAAATACATACATTCAAGAAGTGACAAGACTTGTATTGAAGATGAAATGAAGAACAATTTCAAAGATAGCACGTCGATATTGAATAAGATCGTGAATGATCAAAGATCACCATCAGACAAATTAGGACTTTGGTTATGACATAACAACTGAGAAGGTATGCGATAGAAAGCACAGTCCAAATCAAATGAAGTCATTCAGGTATGCTAATTCCTTCAGTAATTACAACTCTTCATGTTACATTACCAGAAGAAGAATAAATACGTTGACGTGCGCAAGGTGCAATTACAATGGTCATATTGCGAACTATTGTCAAACTGTGATATGTTATGCATGTGATGGTTTTGGACATAAGTCCCAATATTGTCAAAGAATAGTAAATAGTCAATATAGAAATACTCTACATAACATCAACAACAATACAAGGATCTCTATCGCAGAAAATAGAGTTGAAGTACAAAGAGGTAGCATGCTAAGTCCTAACGACATTTGAAGTACAAAGATGATGATAGGAGTCGTATTGAGCAAAAAATGAGAATAAAAAAATTGAGTCAGAGCCGTAGCTCAAGGTCCAACTCCGTGTCATTTGTAGGATGTTGTGAAAGACAAAGCTCAAGATCCATCAGAGCTTGCTTGATGAATTCTGTGGATTTCAACAATGGAAAAAGCTGCAGAGTTGAAGATGATGCATTGGCAGTGGATTGTTCCGTTGGAATTTGGTCCAGCAAGTCAATAATATGTTGTTGTTGCCTCTCCAGGAATTCGACTCTTTTGTTCATATTGAAAAACCCCTCAACATTGTTGTAATTGACTTGTGACTATGCGTACCAATGATTGAAATTAGACTCCTTCATCTAGGATTTCCAAATCCCCATTTCCACCCTTAGTCGTGTGAACTCATCTTGCTACGATTGAACTGCCGAGCGAAGACTGTCAAACGAGTTGTTGAATATCTAGAAGAAAGTAGAGATGATGAATGAAGACAAGAAAATCAAAAGCCGTGACACACACAACATGCTTAACTAGGAATGAACCAAGATGATGAACCCGGCAAAACGTATCTCATTTATAGAATTGGAAGGTGGTACCCCACACACGGGAAATAAATTGAAGAGACGTTGAGGTTAATGACATTCATGTCCATGCGATTCGAAGATGACAATGGAGACATCAAAATTTATTGCATGATTTAATGAAACCGGGAAAAATGACAAAAAACAGAAATCCAATTCATTGTTCTGTGCGACCGGAATGATGTTTCCCAAAAAGGCTCGAGTACGAAAATGACATGTCGAATGTTTTGCACAAGTTATTAGTCACTTCACCATGTTTCCATGTCGGCTGACGGATGAAAGTATGTGAAATATTAAGAAGGAATATTTGGATTTCATGGCAAGATATCCGAAGTTAGAAAATGTAATAAAGATTGGTCATAGTGCAGTAAATGCGACAAAATGAAAAGTTGGATTCTGGAAGAAATTAACATGGAAGACAATGAAACCTGGAAGCAGATGGAACTTTGTAGTTCCCAGTGAATGCGACAGGAATATGGCATGAAAAATTGTGCAATAAATGAAGAAGTGTGAGTGATTAATAAGTATGAAAGGAACAGAAGATCCAAATAAAAGGAAGTTAGTAGCTGTATAGGGAGAGCATATTCGAGACACCTACAGAGACAGTGTGGAATGTACAGATTGCAATGTGATATAGCTTTGAGTAGCAACTCCAACAAAAGGAAGAGAATGAAGCATGAATATAGGGGGAGTAATCGAAGCAAGCAGATGTATGAAATCCAATGCAAAACCAAAGATAGGAGAAACTGAAATTACGCATCGAAGGAAACTCTTTGCCATTGAAACAAAGGAGAAAGATAAGGAAGCATGCAGCGGTGGAAGGAATCCACCCAGAAATAAAAGACAACAGAAAAGCACTGATAGTACAATGCACAAATGAGAAAAGGATCAAACTGAAAGAACATAGGGGGAGTGCACACAAGAGGAGTACTATGAACATAACAGACTGAAGAACACAACTTCATGAGGTGTTGAAATCAATTCCAAAGGGGAATATTGTTGAACTTTGGTTTTCATTGATGTCAACTGATGTCAAAGAGGATTCAATATCCTTGTGCCAGTTTAAAGAAGTATATGAAATCCAGTTTGAAGAAGTACATAATAAGTACATCTACTTTGAAGAAGTACATCTAGTATAAAGAAGTACATAAGGTACAAGCGCAATTCCCAAGTCCACCTAGTCATGCTATTTCAAAGGTAAATTCCAAACGATATGTTTGGAAAAGTTTCGGGAGTGTGCAAGAGGATTGGGAGAAAGAAGTGGTTGGAAAAGTATGCAAGTCGGGAAGTGCGCAAGACCCACCAATCGGAAGAAGTATACAAGCTATTGAAGCACACAATATTCCTAGAATAAAGTGGTGGTCGGACAAGTCGAGTGTACAAGACCCATAAGAGATGATACTTCAAGGGCGCAATACCACGAACGAAGTGATTCCAAAGTGTACAAGACCCACTGTGCAAGGATCAAGTATGCACAATACCCACAAGGTGTGATACCTCAACGACGCAGAAAATGACAAGTGGCAGAAGTCTGAAGTAAGTTGAACCGTGAAGCAAGGAAGAAGGGATGCTACGACCAACTTGTGGACATACCGTCTGTGTAGGACAAGTATAAATAAGAAGCCAAGTTGGAGAGTTGATGCAATATTGAAAATGTGAATGTGGTAATACTCTGATTTAGAAAGCTTCTAATTTTTGAGGTATCAATGGCACATTGAACTAGAACAACTTAATCTAGTAGAAGAGATGGATGCGCAAAATGAAACACAATAGATGATGCGCATAAAGTTGAAGTAGTTTATCTGTGATAGATGCACGAGGACAAACTTGAAGCACATCAAGTGATGAGCAAAGTGAAGTAGTTTATCTAAGACAGATGCACGAAGTCTGAGATGCAACACAACAGAATATGTGCAGTATGATGAGGTTAGTCTGAGACATGTGTGAAGAACATAAAGGAAGTATCACAGATGGTACGTAGAAGGCTACAAATTATCTAATATGGTTACACCAAGACAAAAGTGTATCATAGTAGAAGGTGCATAGATTAATATGAGATATATGATACAGATGCGCAAAGTCAAAACATCAGCATGACACAGGATGCGCAATATCAATTGAGTTTGTATATGTGTAGAAACAGAACGTATGTTGAAGCAATGCACATATTGTGAAGTATGAAGTCAAGTGTGTAAAGTTGATGTAATGAAGTGAAGTATGTGATATAGTTCAATGATTGCAAAATCTTAGTATACAGAAGGTGCGCACAACGAAATGAACTGCAGTTAATCTGAAGAGTGCATAGATTAGTAGAACAGTAAAGAAATTTATTCTACAATCATATTAGGGTGGCAGGATGGGGAAAGGGACAAGGGGTGCGAGTGCAAAAAGTTGCTCCCCAAAATTGTTGCAATGAGGCCGCGCTAGCGGGGAAAAAACAAACCCACGCACGTGCCATTAGGTTCGGTACTGAACCGAGGCACATGCGCGTTCCTAGCGCGTGTGCAAACAAATACGCGCACACGCCCCTGTTAAGGTATTAAAAAAAACAAACCCGATTTCTTTTCATTGTTTCCATTCCGGCTGAACGTGAATCAACCACCGTGTGCACGGAGCTATAGCCAACCATGTGCACCATTTCCACTCAAAAACCATCTTCATCCATCCACCAATTGCATTGGATAGGTAAATGCCATTGTTTTTTTCATTTTATTCATTGTTTTTGTCATTTTATTCATTTTTTTTTGTTTATTAAATTTTTAATAATCCACAAATTATTAAAACAATAGAGAATTTTTCAATTGCAGAGTGTAAACCCAGACAATGAATGAACAAAATGTTAACATAGAGTTTGGTGGAACCAATGAAAACCCTCAACAAAATCCAAATGCCCAAGAAAAACAAAACCCCCAACAAAATTTTGACCAAGATGACTTGAACCATTCTCTAAATGAAATGAGAGTCCACACTCGAGAACTAAGAAACACAGGGGAACCATCTCGAGTGTCCCTTTCCACCTCAATTGAGAGCTCAATGGACTCCATCATCCATGCACATCGCCAATTGACTGATATGATTGAATATAGAGATAGGATGCGGGAGTATTATTCCACGGGCATTTCCAAGAAGGGAATAAAATATTTGAATATTACAAAGGCCCAATTCTACATTATGTTCACCGATCCAAGAACAAAACAACCATCGGACATTAAAAATCCACATGTTTGCATGGTATGGTGTCATTTCCAACCATGGAGGGACAATTGGATGCATAGGTGGTTCATGGTTTATGATAAACCTCCCTGGAATAATAGGGTGGTTCCACAGTACTTCCTTCGACAACTGTGGGATGAGTTTTCCCTCGGTTTACATGTCAACTATTTTGACATAACCGAGTTCCAAGGTGTTGGGCGTGGCTCTCCCAGGATCGACCTGCTACTAGGAGGAACCCACTGAAAGGGCCACTAGCTCCTAGGAACGAGCCAAACCCCTCTCCCATCTACCTCAGTTACCCCACAAACTTAATCATATCGAGGACGAAATGAGGAGTGTTGCACGGGGACTCCTTAGACACACTACCTTTGTTGCAGCTACTACAGTGGAGAGACAAGCTGACCCTGATAGAGACGCAGGTGCAGGTCCTTCAGGACAGAGTCAAGATAGACCTGTCACCGGTGGTAGCCATGTTGGGCCTTCTAGTTCCACGGGGACAATGCCACATCTTTGTCCCCATTGCGGGCACACTTTCCCTGGCCCGATTGAGGGTTGCTAAATGGAGTAGGTTAGCACTTTTTTAATGTGTTTTCAATCATCACTTGATAATTTGTAAAGTAATTTTAAAGTATGTGTGCTTGAATTAAACTATTATTTCAATGTACACAACTATTTAGAGTTGACACGCCATCATGGGAGAATGCAACATCTCCCAACCTAGATGCAGCAATGGCAGCTACAACTGAGATTGCAACACCTCACACAGAGGTATTTTCAGTACGCCACACAATATTGTTATTACTTATGGCATTTCTATTTTTATGTATTTATATTTATGACATACATGATGATAGTTCGTACAATATTTTTTAATATTTTGATTGAATGAATAATTACTGGTTTAATATGTTTATAATGTGCATGCATTTTGGCGTTCACAGGTATGCATGTAGTATGATGACCATCCATCTCCGCCAGGGGTTGACAAATCACCATATACACAGGTACAATGTGTAGTTAAAAGCATGCTTTTAATTTGAAATGTTACGACATACTATGGTTTAATTTGTTTTTTATTTACTAAACTATGATATTATAAATTTGTATGCAGGGGTCGCCAAAAGCTACAGGCCTATTTAGTCCCATGTTTCCACCCTCTCCCATGATTCACCCCCCTCTCCTCCATCCAGACCCCTCCCTCCGTCCACCCCCTCCCTTCCATCCACCCTCCCTTCTCTGTCCATACTCCCCCCTCCCTCCATCCTTCCCCATTCGTCATGCCCCCCATGTTTATCCATCCTCCCCCATTCGTCTGCACCCCCTCATTTATCCATCCTCCCCCATTCGTCCACGCCCCCCTTCCATCCAACTTCTCCCCTTTGTCCACAAGCTCCCTTATATCCATCCTCCTCCCTCTATCTAGGACCGACCTCCCATTCACCATACTTCAACATCCCCCCTAGCCCTTTTGAGTTGATACCTGTAATGTCCCATTTTAGGATTTTTATTAAAATGACAATTTTTCACTTTTTTCCCTAGTTCGACCTTTGACTAACTTTGATGTCTTGGTCTCCAAGTTGCTCCAATTGCTCCCAAATATTCTGATAAGGTGTATGGATGATTTTAGAACATAAATATGTGTTTCAGGGATGCTTTTGGACCTTTAAAATATTTCTGCAAATCCTCTTTCAATTCTGGCCAATGTAGAAAACTTTACTAGTAATTTCCCTTTGACTAGTATTGGTCTCTACGTCTCCAAATGGCTCCAAATGCTACCAAATATTCAGAGAAGGTGTATGAATGATATTAAGAATTGATTATGATTTTTAGGGATGATTTAGGACCATCAAAAGAATTCTGCAAACCCATTTAAGATTCTTGCCAAGATAGGAGTTTTTACTAGCAATTTGGGGTTCAAATCCCCTAAGGGTAGATGATGAAAATGGCTTTCCAAATGCACTCAATACAACTCAAATTTATGAATGGAAGTAGGGGAAATATAAAGGACATCAACATGGAATCATATGTATCACCATTAAAATTTTAATGGCTGCTATAACTCCCTTAAATCAGATGCAAAAAGACTAGTTTCAACTTTGGGGGAAATGATAGGCAATCTTCTCCGAATGCTATGAAACTCGACAAAATGACTCCAAATGCTTATGTACTGAACATTAAACTTATATAATACATCAATAATAGTCCATTCATCAATAAACCATCAGTATTTTAATTTCCATTCGAATCCATCAACATTTCATTGGTTCACAACAAGGTATTGGGGAAATGGCACTATTTGTCCATTAATGAGCAATTTAACTTAGTTTTTCTTGGAATATCGACTTGTGGATATGATTATATGGTTATTACAGAGATATTTAGAATCTGACTTGTACATTAAGTCGAAATGACATTCCTTCACTAACTATGTGCAACCACAAAAGCGCTATGCAAGAGCTATGGGGAAAATGGCACCATTGCTTTATTAAAAATCAAATTTATACATTTCCACTTGGAATTTTGACCTAAACATTTCTGGAGATGAAGAAAAGAGTATTTAATTCATATTATAAAATAAATGGTGCATGAGAATCTCCCCCAAAGAGTGCAATAGCTCACCAAAAATGCCCTCCCTCAAGGATCAAGAATATGCCATCAAAACTGGAAATGGTTGAGAGAATGTGCTGCAATAGAAGAAACCATGAGCTGCCCTATATCTTACACTTGAAAATAAATACTCCATTAAAGCTCCAAATGAAAGGTTTGAATGGCCTGTCCAATTACCAACTTGGATGGGAATCTTTCACCCTCAAAATTGGCTAAGGCAAGAAACTAGCCATCCACTAGCTCTCCCTCTTCACAAATGCAATTGCGAATTCTACAAATGATAAAAATACGGTTTCATTCTTTGTTATTGAAATTTATAAAGTTTCCAAGCTCTCTATGGGTCGAATTCCTTCCAAGATATGCATTCCAACTCAATTTGGGAAGAGATTCCAAAGAATTCCACTTGTACAACAATTCCTAGTCTCCCACTTCCACAAAATCACATGTGGAAGCATCTTAGCTTCCCTAACTCCCTTGAGCACCTTATTGGAGGCTATTTTTAGCCCTGACATGTCATAGATGTCATGTGTCAGCCTTCAGATCTGATTTTGTGTCATAGGTGTCATAGCATCTTCATCATTGTTGTCATAGAGCTAGGGAATCTAGCCCAAGTGTCTCACTAGCTCCAAATTGTCTCTTCCTCTTCCATGGGAGTTACTCCTCTTTACCAATTCGACTTCCTTATCTCATTAGCTTCCATATGAAACCTTACCAACCTACAAATGCGTTTCCTTACCCATAGATTCGAATTGGATGATGTGCATGCCAAGTGTGTGGAGGGAATCTATCCACCTAAGGACTCCATAAGCCTCCAATTGTCTTTATGACCAAATGCCACATTTATTTTCACTTGTATATATTTATTTAGCTCCTTTATTAAATATTTATGCCATTCTAATGTTCAAACATCATTTATTATCCCTCTTATTCCAAATTCCAAAGCTTCCACCCCCAACCTAGGAAACTAGTAATTTTCCTCCTTGGCAATTATAGGAGCCTTAGCATCAATTTGATAAACTCTTATGAATATGGCCAATGGGATTAGGACATTGTGATCCAATGCAAAATTTGGAACATGAAAAATCCTCCCTTCCCAATATTTCTTGTCCTCAAGCAATTTCAAACATGGGTGTTGAAGAACATGCTTTCTGTATATATCTTTGAAGTTGCCATTGAATTGCCCAACCTTGAGTCTTTGAGATTCCATGAAGATTTTAGAGAGGAACCACCATGCTTGCTACTGCACTACTATGAATAAAATCACTTTATTAAGTGGTAAATCCATCTCCCATATTGCTTGTTTCCCCCCCAAAATTGAAACCAATGAGACAAAAATTATTCCAGGGTCCCATTGCTTGTATTGCACCCCAACAATTAAGAGTGCTCTCCATCCCATACCATCAGATAAGAGGATTCCTGGATCCCATTTTCTTGTATGCATTCTTCCAAACATCATGAGTACAAAATATATATCATCAAAGTACATAACAACATAATGAAAATGTTCATCGAGGAGATGCTTCATCAAAGAGTCATGAAAGTGCTTATACCTCCAAGCAAGTAGATGTTGTGGGGAAAATGCACCTATAGTTCAAGGGAGAAACTACCAACTTACGGTGATAAAGATAGAATTACAAGCATTCTGCAAGTACAACAAATAAATGAAGAGATTAGGGTTCATAGATGTAGGCACCTTATTTAGAAGGTTGATCCTAGCTTTGCCTCCCTCGCTCTTCAATGCTTATCCAGTGTCGCAATGCCCAGACCTGCAAAACAACTTGATACCTTTCTCAAATACATTTGACTACATATATAAGATTGATATTCATAATAGAAGAAGACATTAGATTATAAACGAACTGTAATCAAATTTGAGACACATTAACAGGTCATATTTGGAAAGGAAAGAACGTCTGATCTTTATTAATGAATGAAAGCAAGTACATGAAAGTTATACCTTCTTTCAAGCTTGGCACTTCACGAAACCTAGATTCAAGGTCTCCTGCTTCCGTTCTCCAAGGATCCCAAACTCTAATCAGTTGTGCTAGGGTTTATCAGAAACTAAGCACAAGAGAGGGAGATGAAGGTCTCCATTCCTCCAGCATAAAGTTGTTATAGGCTTGGTCCCTTCACATGGCCCTTCTACCTTCCTTATATAATTAGTGAAGGAGAGCAAAAGAAGTTATAACCACTCAAGAGGTTTCCCAACCAACTTAACTTACTCGAATTTCGATATTTTGACCAAAACAGGGGTGTGCTCTACTCTGCAGTAGAAAAAGTAGCTAACATATGGAGTTGAGTGCTACTTTAATGAAGCAGAGTAGGGTACACATGCTACTATCATGCCTGTGTACCAGCGCTCATGTTGAAAAATGGCCAAAGCAGGCTTTTCTGCTCATTTTCAGGAGATGGTTTGGTTTGGAAAAATGTTCCCAAGGGTCATAAACATCAAATGGGTCAAGAATGAGGTAATTTCAACCATTTTTAGTGTCCCAAATGACTCCTCCGTCCACAAATGTCCTGTTGTGTGACTGAACTTGATCTCAAGAAGAGTCGTCATGCGACCAATGGAAACAAGTGTCATCACGGACGGAGAGGTGTCATTTCAAGCTATAACAGTAGACCACCATTTTCCAAGTGCATACAATCTTCAAGTGACCCATTAAATCTGCTCCAATGACATAAGTGAGGATCCGATGTCCTATAATGTTGCTCCAAAACGATGTGATATGCATCAAAATATTCAACCATGTATTCTTTCATCCAAGAAGTGAATGAAGAATCTCCACTAAAATATGAAACAAATAATGAGCAGAAAAAACAACGGAGACTTCAAAGGACTCAAAGAAGTCTCACCCATACATCCATGAATGTGAAAATAATAAAGATATATCAAAGTATGTGGCTGCCAACAAAAATGTTCTCCAATCATAAATTTATTCACCCAACTGTTGGATGAAGTTCCTCCAACATCAAATGAACCAAGTGTTGAGCAAGAAAAACCACGAGTCTTCAAGTGACTCAAATGCATATCATAGGTGCATCCATGTAGATGTGCATCATCATAAAGTAACAAAGGATGCTGCTGCAAATGTGAATAGGAATGTTCTCCAACCATGTCATCATAAAAAGTAAATCTAGGAGTTACATACTCCTCATGTGGCACCATAAAAAAGAACCCTTTCACCCATACTTCCTTGAGACTAATGCTGCAAAACATGGAATTGTAGGATGTAGGATAATGAACTAACTCACCCAATTGATAAAAAAATTCAGAAGTTTCATCATGGGAAGGATCCATATGGGTAGTATCATGCAGATCCTTCAAAAGTGTGAAACCTTTGTCATAGATTGGTTCCAATGTAGAAGAATCATGCTCTTTTTTAAGAATTGCATAACCTTCATCAAGAGACAATTCAAGTTCATCTTCCACCACATCAAGTGTTTGGATCTCTTCAAGTTCATTTTCAAACACATCAATCACATTCAAATTTCCATATTTCTCATGATCCACCATGTCATGAGAATCCTCCAAACAATCTACCATTTGACAATCTGAAACATAGGAGGAAAAACAAGTATCTTGCAACTTTTCAAGAAGTTGTTCATTTTGAATTGTGAGCTTATGATTATCCTCATTATTCTTCAAGTATGCATCATGTAACAATTCATTAAGCTCAAACAAATGGTTTCTATCAAAAATAAAAAACATGAAATTACCTTTGATGTGGCACATTGCTCTTTGAATCTTCTCCATGTCTTCAAGGAAGGTTGTTTCCTCCAATGAAGTAGCTCTCCAACTTTGACACCAATGCTTGAGTGTCATGGAGAATGCTGAGGGAATCTTGGATCTTCTTTTCATTCATCTTTAAGGACCCTTTAAGAAAATGAGGATCTTGCAAATGAACCTCCTCATCTTCTTCCTTTTTGCTTGGACCAACTTGTGAAGCTCAAGTGGTGGTGGGGAAGTTGATTTTGTTTCTTCTACAACTACTACAAGGTCTTAATTTTCATGCTTAGGAGAATTTTGTCTTGCAGCAATACTATCAAAATTGATTTCTATGTCACCAACATAGAGGTGTGAGCACCCATCAGTAGGTACTCCTTCATAGTTCAAGCATCCATCAATAGATGCTCCTTGATTCATGTCCAAGGTAGAATGTGTCTCGAATTGATCTTCAATACTCTCAAGAGAATATTCTTCATGCTCATGTGATGTCTCTTCATATTTTTGAGAGTCACTTGGGAGTGACTTTCGATCCTCTTCATGCACTGCTTCTTCTACTTCACCTATTTTAGAATTAGGTGGTGCATGAGTCTCCTCTTTTTTCTCTTTCAAGAAAGTTGATGAATTTTTCCCCTTGGTTTTATTAAGATCAATATATTTTCTCTCAAGTTGGATAGCCAATAATTCGAATCCTTTCATAATCTGCTTGGTCATGTCTTCAAAGAGTGGTTTCATGATTTTTATATGCTCCTCACCATCATTCACACACACATAATTTTCTCTCCAAGGTATTTTACAAGAAGGGAATAAACCTTTCCTCACTAACTCCACATCTTCATTCTAGGGCCTATTTGCAAACACCACATCAACATAGTCTTCAAAAGTCATGGCCTTTTGTATATTTTTACTCAAAGAAAGATATTATAGATATGATTGATATTGTTGGGGCAAGGTTTTATATTTTGCTCTCAATCTTTGTAACTCATTCATAGAATTATCCTTGGGTAGTGTGGCACACTCATCAGATTCAGATTCAAATTCATATGAATAATCTTCATTTCTCCTGAAATTGTAAGAAGTGTTGCATGATGGCACCTCTTCCTCAAACCATTCACATTCTGCTTCATATTGCTCATAAGCATCTGCATATTCCTCATAAAAATTGTACTCATAGGATTTCTCATAATAGTAAGACATGGCTGCCAATTATTCTTAAATGTATGGACCTAATCCATAGGTGCAAGGACCACGCTCTGATACCACTGTAACGTCCCTTTTTAGGAATTTTATCAAAATGACAAATTTTCACTTTTTTCCCTAGTTCGACCTTTGACTAGCTTTGATGTCTTGGTCTCCAAGTTGCTCCAATTGCTCCTAAATATTCTGATAAGGTGTATGGATGATGTTAGAACATAAATATGTGTTTCAGGGATGCTTTTGGACCTTTAAAATACTTCTTCAAATCCTCTTTCAATTCTGGCCAATGTAGGGAACTTTACTAGTAATTTCCCTTTGACTAGTATTTGTCTCTAGGTCTCCAATCGGCTCCAAATGCTACTAAATATTCATAGAAAGTGTATGAATGATATTAGGACTTTATTATGATGTTCAGGGATGATTTAGGACCATCAAATTACTTCTTCAAACCCATTTAAGATTCTATCAAAGATAGGAGTTTTTACTGGCAATTTGGGGTTCAAATCCCCTAGGGGTAGATGATGAAAATGGATTTCCAAATGCACTCAATACAACTCGAATTTCTGAATGGAAGAAGGGAACATATCAAGGAAATAAAAATGGACTCACATGTATCACCATTCAACTTTTAATGGCTTCTATAACTCCCTTAAATTAGATCCAAAAAGACTAGTTTCAACCTTGGGGGAAATGATAGGCAATCTTCTCCGAATGCTATGAAACTCGACAAAATGACTCCAAATGCTTATGTAATGAACATTAAACTCATATAATACATAAATAATACTTCATTCATCAATAAACCATTAGTAGTTTACTTTCCATTCGAATCCATCAACATTTGATTGGTTCACAACAAGGTAGTGGGGAAATGACACTGTTTGTCCATTAATGAGCAATTTAACTTTGTTTTTCTTGGAATACCGGCTTGTGGATATTCTGATATGGTTATTATAGATATATTTAGAATCTTACATGTAAATAAAGTCGAAATGGAATTCCTTCACTAACTATGTGCAACCACAAAAGCGCTATGCAAGAGCTATGGGGAAAATGACACCATTGCTTCATTAAAAACCAAATTTATACATTTCCACTTGGAATTTCGACCCGAAACTTTCTGGAGATGAAGAATAGAGTATTTAATTCATATTATAAAATAAATGGGGCATGATAAGCTCTCCCAAAGAGTACAATAGCTCACCCAAAACGCCCTCCCTTAAGGATCAAGAATATGCCATCAAAACTGGAAATGGTTGAGAGAATGTGCTGCACTAGAAGAAACCATGAGCTTCCCTGTAGCTTACAGTTGCAAATAAATACTCCATTAAAGCTCCAAATGAAAGTTTTGAATGGCATTTCCAATTACCAACTTGGATGGGAATCCTTCACCCTCGAAATTGGCTAAGGCAAGAAACTAGTCATCCACTAGCTCTCCCTCTTAAAAAATGCAATTGCAAATTCTACAAATGATCAAAAGCTGGTTTCAGTCTTTGTTATTGACATTTATAAAGTTTCTAAGCTCTCTATAGGTAAAATTCCTTCCAAGAGATGCATTCCAACTCAATTTGGGAAGAGATTACAAAGAATGCCACTTGTACAACAATTCCTAGTCTCCCACTTCCACCAAATCACATGTGGAAGCATCTTAGATTCCCTAACTCCCTTGAGCGCCCTATTGGAGGCTATTTTTAGCCCTAACATGTCATATATGTCATATGTCAGCCTTCAGGTCTGATTTGTGTCATAGGCGTCATAGCATCTTCATCATTGTTGTCATAAAGCTAGGGAATCTAGCCCAAGTGTCTCACTAGGTCCAAATTGTCTCTTCCTCTTCCATGGGAGCTACTCCTCCTTACCAATTTGACTTCCTTAGCTCATTAGCTTCCATATGAAACCTTACCAACCTCCAAATACGTTGCCTTACCCATAGATTCGAATTGGATGATGTGCATGCCAAGTGTGTGGAGGTAATCTATCCACCTAAGGACTCCATAAGCCTCCAATTGTCTTTATGACCAAATGCCACATTGTAATATCCCAGCCAAGAATTGGCCAGAATACTAATTCCAACTGTCGAATCTATCAAGATTTTCACTAGTAATTTTTAGACAATTTCTTTACGGTGAGCAGGATGTAAGTGAGGTGTATAGAGGCACTGATCAAGTATGGTAGGGGTGACTTTAGTTTCTGGAATTTACATGGGAGAGTGTGCAGCAACAAGTTAGACAAAAAGAAAAAGTTTAGGATCTTTTGTACAAAGCGCGGAGACCATTTATGCTTCGAACATCAGCATCGCCGAAGTCTACAACAAGGCTTCCTGGGTACATCCGCATATACAAACTAGATCGGGGAGTTGGGAAGGATTAATAAACTGATATTTGTGTTCATGGAGGTTCCATTTTAATGTACCAACTTATACAAGTGATACAAAGACTCTAGGATTCTCAAATTTGATCAAAACAATGGCTAAGGAAGCTAGAATTGCTGGAGATGGGAAAGTACAAAGGCTATGGATGGATGGAAGGTTCTGATCTGATTTTATACCTCTGCACAATGTACTGAGACCGTTCATGTTTCAAGAAAATCCCAGCTGAACTCTACTCCAATGCTCTTGGGGTTCTCATCATATGCAGACTAGTATGGGTGAGGTATTTAACTGGAGACTGGATATGGGTGTTTCTGAGATTAAAAAGGTTAAATATCATTTAATAAAAGTAATTAAACATTAATACATCATTCCAGATAGTTTCAAAGAGATCCGAGCACGTATTATAGCATAACTAGTAAAATGACAATTTTGGACAGCTCAACTAGCTCGACTTTTGGACTCCCAAATAGTACTCAAATGCAATCAAATTTCTGAAAAAGAGGTTGTATAATGTTATGTGATATATTAGATAATTCTAGGAACAAGAATGACTTCATTTGGACTTTTACTCATTGACTTATGATTCATTCATTGAAAGCTAGTCAAATTCTAGCTAAATCTAGAAGGGGTGCATAAATTGGAGAAGAAATCAGAGTTCTGTAATTTTTCTTGAAGTGAATAATATCTGAAAATTACATACTCTATTATTACATTAGAAATATTCCAAGATTCCTCTCAGAAGATGATAGAAGTGTCTCTCCTCTTGCACATAGGAAACTAGCTGTAGAATATAAGAGAGAAGAAGGATTCAATCTTTGAATTTGTTAGGAACTCATGTCTTTACTTTGTTAGTATATTTTTGTTGGACGCATATGCTTTTTAAGTCATCCCGTAGTATTTGTTGATCCATAGTTTGTGTTATTTTTGTTGGCGCATATGCTTTGTAAGTCGCCCATAGTTTTGTTGATCCATAGTTTGTATTGGCCCATGGTTTTGACCCGTAATAATTGTTGATATATATTTTGTATTGGCCCATGGTTTGTATTGACACATGGTATTGACCCATGGTATTGGCACCTAGACTTAGTATATAAGTGTGTGTTGAGGCCTATGAAGGCACCGTGAAGTTAATTGTATTGAGCTTGCTCAAAGGAGGTTGCCCCCTTGAAGTGGCCCGTGATCAATATAAAAGTGATTCCGAGTTATATTATTTATGATATCTCGTGTATTTGCATTAATTAATTATTGCAGGTTCATCACAGAATTTGGTGAAGATGATTCTGAACTTGAAATTCGACCTGGTTAGCTTCAGTACCTGCAAATACACTCAGTGATAATGGCTGGGTGTCATCATCCTCTCATAGAAAGATGGGCCACATCTCCCATGCTTGACTAGGGGCACACCTCCCAAGCCTTGGATGCACAAATGCATTCATAAAATTTCTCAAAACTAACAAAAGATGTGAAATGGAGTTGGAATCATTCTTTTATAGAATTCATGTTGACCCGTTGAGCAAGCTACTTGGCTTGGTGACCTGTGAGAATAGGTCACCCATGAGTGGACATACTTTCCTTGCTTTGCTTTGCTTGGCTTTTCTTTCTTTCCACTTTTTCTGATTTTCCTTCCTTTTGTAAACTTTCCTACTTTCAAAACTTTCCTGCTTTTCCTAGATTTATGCTGCTTTTCCTGAAATAAGCCTCTTTTCTCCATTTTGGAAACATTTTTGGACTCTAGTGTTTACTTGACTTCTACTCGAAGTAATTCCTCCAACCTTATCATCACCACTTGCCAATATTTATTAGCAATATTTATTAATAAAAATATTACAACTCAGAATTAATTCACACTTCAACATTTAATCAATTAATTAATGATTAATGAACTCCTGTTGTATAATTGCCTCCAAAAATACACCCTACTCCATTTTGGCAATATATTCCACATGGGTGCCCTCTTGGCCCACTTGGTCTTTATCCATTAATTTTATTTATCAAAATTACCTTTAATAAATAAATTTTCCAATTTGTGAGACTAATTAGAATAAAATTAATTCTAAGCAAATAGAATTAATACCATTTAATTCCCTTAGGGATTGATCTTGTCCCCTTTCACCCATGGTACTAGATGAGCCAAAATTGGGGACATGACAGTCCTCCCTTCCCAAGATTGCTTGTCCTCAAGCAATGTTAGGACTCCACCAAGCTTCTGCTGCACAACTCTGATGATAAATGTCCCCATCCACTGAAAAGTCTGAAAATTAAACTCAAGCCTTAAAAAAAATGACTATGGAAGAAAAGAAAAACTGCACTGTACTCTATATCTACAATTAACCAGCAATGGACAAAATTTCAACCCATTTAGGATAACTTGAGTAGAATTCCTGGATCCCTTTGTTTCTCCTGCAATGACCAAACATTTTCTGTCACCTTTGGCAATCTGTCACTCCCATGAATGCCAGGATCCCAAAGTATCAACTACCTTTTTCCAATCTTCAGAATCAATTTAAAGAATCTATCATCAAACATGTGCCTTTTCATCCGAGGAAAAACTAAAAGGACATTACTGCCAACCAAACCAAGTAGAGAGAAAAATGCTTCTTCAAGTGAAGACATCCAAGGGATCAGCGCTCTGCCATTGGATAAAAAATGCAAGCATACCTCCAAGCATATGGATTCCCTCCACATAGGCCAACTTCGGTAAGTAATCATTAATTTATCTTGGCAACTTGCCTGCTTAGCTGCCTTCCCTTGACCATAAGAAAAAACAATTTTGCAAGGATATTTCATGCTTGTCAGGTAATCTTCACCCAATCCATATGTGGATGAGTGACATCAAATGGCTGCAAAATACATCTTTGTTGCTGCTCACAATTCAAGACAATGTCAGTTATAACAACACATTTATTGCAAAAACAAGTGAACTTTTTACCTTCCAGATTTTCCATTTCAGTGATGCCTCTATTCATCCATCTAGTGGATGAGTCAGAGATCTTGCTTGCTGATTTATATGAGCTATAATCAGCCATCTCTTCTGCAATATGATCTATCTCACATGGGGACAGATCATGATCCTCCTGCTGTACATGTGATACAAACCAGAAGAATTTCTTCACCCACTATTCATTCCCCATTGGTGTTGTTGAATCTAGGACACGTGGGAAAGAACTGTGAACCTTCTTTGCATGTCTGCAACCTTCAGTGATCATACTTATGGCTGCAACTTCTCCATTAGTGACTGGCCCAAATTGGGTGCTCTCATCCCACTCTTCCATGGGAGAGTGTCTGTCTTCAAGGAACAACTCAAGTTCCCTTGGAAAAAAGTCAAGTGCTTGGTTCTCATCAAACTGTTCTGCACACTCTTCAAGCACATATAAAAATGAATGATCCTCATGATCCACCATCTCATGAGGTTCCTCCCTATGATCAAGAATGCTTTTAGCCAAATGAAGTTGACTGAATGGTGAGTAGGAGGGTAGGGGGGATCTTTGCAACTTTTCATGAAGCTGCAATATTTTTGTCTTGGATTCCTGGAGGGCACTTTGAGTGCTTCTCAAAGAATCTTGGGTGGCCATTAATTCATCATTGAGATTGTTGATCTCTTCATCATTCCTCAAGGATGTACCATGAAACAATTCTACTAGCTCCAACAAACTGTCTCTATCAGAAAGAAGGTTCAAGAATTTACCTTTTATGCTTTCCATGGCTTTCTGAAACTCTTCCATGTCTCTCATGGAAGAATGGTCCCCCGAATTCCAACAAAGGTTATTCATTAAGGCATGTGTGTAATTTAGGGTTTGAAGGGATTCTTGGATCTTGCATTCATTCATCTTTAGTGTCCCTTCAAGGAAATGAGGTTCTGGCAGATGAACCTTCGCTTCTTCTAGCTTCCTAGGGTAAACTTCAGCTGATTCTGTTGAAGTTAGGAAAGCTGATCCATATTTTGGGCCTGCAATATATTCATATTTCAGATCATGAATATCATATCTTTGGCTGCAACTGGGGTGCTCATTCATCTCTGGTGCACCAGTAAGGCTTACTCTCCAATTTTCAGCTCTCCCCAATTCAGGAGTCTCGACCCCTGGGGGTTCAACCAAGGCCATCTTCTCTTCAAAAGTGGCTGCCCCATCATAATGACACATAGGCACATAGATATCAGAATTTACAAAACTCCCATGTGTTTTATTTTCCCCTCCTTGTGATGGTATGTTGGTGGTTTGGCCTTCCACCAATTTCTCATTTTCAGTTTCTATTGTTACAAGACCTCCTTCTTTCTCGATGGATATTGCACCCACAACACATTCATCAATGGGGATCTCCATGTCTCCCACATATATGTGAGAGTCCACATCTTTAGATGCTTCCTCACATTTAAAACATTCCTCAGTAGGTTCTCTTCTAACCATGTGGGCATCCTGTAAACACCTTTCTAGTGATTCAGTCCTATCACTACATTCACCCTTATCACTAAGGATCTGAGAATAAACATCCCTTAATAAATAATTATCCTTTTATGTGGCTACAAAATCATCATTATACAAAGTATTACAAAAATATGAATGTGGTCCATACCTTGGCATCATGCTTCTCTCTTCAATGGGTGGGGTTATGGTGCCTTGTTCTGCCACCAATTCTACTAGTTCACATCTAATTGACGTGTGGTCAACTTCGGCTTCACTATGAAGCTCAAGTGGTGACTTTGAATCTGATTAGGTTCTTCTTCCAGATCTGATCCAAAATATGTCTCACCATCATTAAGCTTACAAATCTCTTCTGAGGTGATCTTGATATCCTCAGCATAGAATCTTGCAGTGGATTCTTCTTCCACTGTGTCAACAATCTCATGATTGGTTTTTGGGTCTTGCTTCTCATTGGTTGTCTTAGGATGAAGATTCTTGGAGGCTCTTCTTGAAGATCCAAAAATTCTTGTGAAGTCACATGAATCCAATAAAGCTTTCATATCTTTTATCAACTCTTCCATAGAATGTTGACCTTTGACTGTGGAACATGCAACGTTTTCTTGAATATGGCTATCATAATAACCATAGTCTCTTCTTCCAATCATGATCTCATGGGATATTCTTGTGGAAGGTACTTCTTGGAAATTTTATTCCTCATACTATCTACAATATTCTTCATACTGCTCATCATAATTATCATACTCTTCATAAAATAATCTTCCTCCTCATACAACTCAAAGTCTGAATCTTCCATGACATGGAACTAATTCCACAACTACAACTTGAAAATAGTGCTAAGCTACTTTTCCATTGAGATTTACTTTCCATAGGTTGAGCTAAGGAAAGTGCTATGTGTTAGGATATCTCATCATTTAGTATGTACTTTGCATGCATACTTGCATTTGCATGCATCCGCATGCTGCCCAGTCACCAGTTTGATGCCTCCAGCACCTAGTCCCTAGTCTTCCAGCACCTGGGAGCCACTTTCCACTTTGTTTTAGCCCTCCTAGCCAGGGATGTGCCCACTTCTCACCTTCCACTGTAGAGGGCGCCTTTTCTCACTTACTACTCCAGTTCACTTTAGTTAGCTAGTTGTTTTTCCTTGATTTGAGGATAGAATGACTTCTAACTGTTGTTACCACTCTGATGGACCTCCAGTGAGACTTGACTACCTATTCTAAGTTCAATTAAATCCTCATGCACTCTCCACTAAGCCTCCTTCACTACATTAGTGGCATTCACCATCAGTTACACTTATTACACTCAGCTACACTTAGTTTGACACCTGGATGACAGTTACTTATGCATTGATGACTACCACTAATGATGATGAGGAATCCTAGTTAGAGTCAAGCGATTCCATGCAGTATATTCGAATGAATTTCTTGGATAATTCGAATTTCTCACTCATTGTGATAGTATTGTATTGTAATTCTACCATTCTGGATTATAGAGCACTGATGCATCTCTCTTGCACAGTTTTTACTCCAAATTGTCTTACATCTTTGTGATTGATATTCTTGTTCAATAGATCTGCTGTGACTAAATTTACATGGTATTAGAGCCATGGCAGGGACAAGATCTCTCTTCTACAGGTGTTCTACATGAAGAATTGAGTGAATTTGCTCAAAAATACTGAAGATTTGGCATGCAAAACGGCTCATGCATTCGCTAATGCTGAATTTTTCTCTCCAATCCCACTCCAGAAGCTTGATTTTTCCACATAATTCCTGGATTTGATACATTGGATCTTCAAGCTTTCTTGATCTCCAATCCCAGGTGTGATGCAACTCTAAAAGGGTGGATTGTTCGACCTTACGGTTCTTGTTTTGATTGTGATTTGCAGGTTATTCATCTCCATCAAGTGCATTCGCTATCTTGTGATTTGTAGGTTCTTCTCCATCTATTGCACTCACCATCAGTGATGGAATACTCTTCTTCAAATCCTATGCTCACCCCTTTCAATGATTTTGATTGGAAAGGAGACATGGAGATAATATTGCGCTCAAAAGGGTTCTATAGAGTCACCATGGGCCTCGAATTGGAGCCAAACACATTGCTTGAGAAAAAAAACACTTCAATAAGCTTGATGAAGCTTATGGTATTCTTTGCCTCTCCATTTCCAAGGATCTTCATTTCCATCTTAGCGGATTGAACACTCCAAAAGCAGTATGCAGGGAGCAACTTGACAAACTTTTTGGCAAGCAGGATGAGCTTAAGGATTTTCAATTAGAGAATGAATTGATTGCTCTTAGTCTTGAGAATTTTGAGACCATCAATGAGTTTTTCACCAAATTCAAGCACTTGGCTTTGCAATTGAAGGATAGTGGAGTTGAGAAAGAGTATAAGCAATTGATCCTCTCCATTCTTTCAAATCTTGGTAAAGATTTCTCGGTATTTGTCTCTACTTTCAATTTCGGTCGGCTAACTACCCCGAATTGGAAGATGCCTACCTTGAATGCCTTCATTGAGTCTGTTACCAAAGAGCATGATAAGTTGATTCAAATGGGGTCCATAAGATCCAAAGATTCAGCTCTGTTTGTTGGAGGATCCAAGAATTCGAATGGAAAAGGGAAGCAAAAGAAAGAGAAGCTCAAATTCGATCCATCCAAGCAAAAAGAGAAAAGCAAACCATTGGATGCACCATCCGGTTCAAGAAACAAGCAAAAGGGTAAAGAAGGTAAAGAAAAATCTAAATGTTCCTATTGCAACCATGGCTTTCATCCTGAAAGTTCATGCATGAATAAAACAATAGATCAAATGGCCCTCCTTTTGGAAAAGAATAACATATGTCTTCCCGACGGTGCACAGAAGAAGGATAGAAATGATGATCATGAAAGAGGTCAATCACTCATGGAAACTATTTCGAAACCCACCACTCTATTGATAGATTCCAGTGCCTGGAATCATATGGCTGCAAATATTGACTCTTTTTACTCATTTGATCCAAACAGCTCCATTCCCATCCATTTGGGATATGACTCAAAAATTTCATAAAAGGGTAAAGGTACTATCCATTTAGAGCATGGATGTTTCAGAATATTCTCTATGTGCCTTCCTTGGCTTCGAATCTTATTTCCGTGTATCAAATGACACATACTGGTGCACCGAAGCAAGTTACATTTAGCCCTAACAAAGTTGAAATTTTTGATATTGAAAGTGAAGACTTATTGTAGTTGGAAAGGAAAATCATACTGCAAAATACTATGAGTTTTCACACTTTGTGCCACTTAAAAATCCCACTGCTCTCCTCACTCATGGAAACAAGGTTAGTAGGATTTGGTATGAAAGGTTTGGACAGCTTAATTACAAGTATTTTCTGCTGTTACAACAGAAATCCATGGTTGATGGTATTCCGCAACCTCGTTCCTCGAAGGGAATTTGCCCCGGTTGCATCATTGGGAAGCACCCCGAGCACAAGTGCGACCCCGAAAAAGCTAGCAGAGCTTCTACTATTTTGGGTCTCATACATTCCAATATCAGTGGTCCACTAACAAATATGTCCATGAATGGTTCAAGGTATGTTTTTACATTCATCGATGACTTCTCCTGCTTTACTTGGGTATTTTTTCTCAAAAACAAGTCATAAGTGCTTGGAAAATTCAAGGATTTTAAGGCTTCTGTTGAGACCGCCACTGAGAGCAAGATCAAAGATATTAGATCTGATAATGGTGGAGAATATATCAAGACCGAGTTGCTGCAACTTTGTGCTGAAAGCGGAATTCAGATCCAACATACAGTTCCCTACACACCCCAGCAGAATGGTATAGTGGAAAGGAAGAATCGATCACTGAAAGAGATGGCTACCTGCATGCTTGAGTCAAAAGGCTTGGATGAAAATATTTGGGATGAAGCCATTAATGTATTAGCATATATTCATAACCGAGTTCCACATGCATCCGTGAAAGGTATGAATCCTTTCGAAGCATTCACTGGTCACAAACCGGATGTGTCCAATTTGAGGGTTTTTGGCTCCACTACATGGGCTAGAATTCCTTCTGAAAAGAGAAAAGATTTGGATCCAAAAAGTACTGCATGCATCCTAATAGAATATGGAGAATAATCAAAAGCATATAAACTCATGAATATCAGATCCAAAAATATATTCATAGAGCGAAGTGTGAAGTTTAAAGAACCGCTTCAAGACTTGAAACTAGTCGAGGAAAACACTGTCGATCCGCAGTCTCTACAAGAAGAAGTATCAAGAGAAGATGAAGAAAGCATTGGATCTGATATCTCTGATATTATATCAGACTTGGATGGCCATTACATATCAAGTTTGGAATTAGACCATAATGTTCCTCCCCAGTTACTGAAGTGGGCACAAAACACTCTACAATCCGCTGCTCCAAATATTGGAAATCCTGCTGATCCAAGGAGAACAAGAGAGAACTTTCAAAGAGAAGGTATGGCTCTTTCTTTCTCTGATCCTTTGTTATCTGAGAAATTCTATTTGATTATTGGTTCAGATCCCAAGTCATTTTATCATGCCCATCGAGATCTCTTGATGCCTCGGATGTGCAGATTGCTGCAAGGTGCTGGAATGGGTTCCAAGGCTCCCAATAGAGGAAGGAAACCCAAGCTGACAGGCTTCGAAAATACCCTATGCAAGGAAAATTCTATCCCAACCTGTTTGGTATGGTAATCCCCCACGGATATTCGGCCTCCACTGGCACTCTAAGATTTGATGATTTGATCTATAAGATCAGTTTCCCAATTTAGGGAAATAGGGTATGAAACTGGTTATTGAATCTAACTTACCCTATCTAAGCAAAAGGACCTATATTAAATCAGATCTAGTCCTAAAGGGAAGCTTGATGTTGTGCAAATCAGTCTTGAAGTGTAATGAACAAGTATTTAAGCACCTCCAATAGAAATGTCTTTGAGTTACTTGTTGACTTAAATTATTATCAGTTAATTAAAATTAAGTGACAATCTTCCAAGTGTTTAAGCCTATTCAAGATCTGATCTGTAATCACTCTGCTAATTGAAAAATTAACATTTGATTATATATATTTGCACCGAATCAATTGAAGAAATATAAAATGAAAATGTTTAAATTAAGGAAACTTAATGAAACATTTTCAAACATAAAATAGTCACATAGAGAAATTGATATAACAAATCTATGCTTTAATAGATGTCCTACAAAAGATTAAGTACATAACAGATGACAATTTGAAGCATTAATTCAGCAATTCTCAAAGAAATTTGAGGAACAATAGAAGATAGATCGAAAGATAACTTTACTGTATAAGAGGTCTTTTACAAAAATTACAATGGCTCTGATAGACATAGTATCTCCAGTCTTATCTTCTGCTGTTTTCCAACTCCAAAATTACCAACCCCTAACTAAGAGAGGTATTGTTCTTTAAATACTAAATTACAACAGAGTCCAAAAAATGGAGATTCCTAGAAAACAGAGATTACAAAATTGGATCAAACTATTGACCTAAGAAATCTTGCCATTTCTCATATATGTCTAACAATTTATCTATATTTGGAAAATTGGCAGATTCTAAATCTAACTGAGCATTGCACGCACTATTGTCCATGTCATGCTTCGCCATCTTGTGCCAAGTGCGAAGATACATATGGATCTTGCCCTCCACGATGACCGGTTCTCTAACCAAACGATCCACATCTTCGATGCTGACTTGTCCAAAATCCCGAATTCTACGTGCAAACTCCTCACACCTGCTCTCGAGCTCCTGAAGCCTGCATTTTGGCAGAAAAGATTCTAAGATAGGGCTCATAAGTGGTTTTTGTGGGGAAAATGCACCTATAGTTCAGGGGAGAAACTACCAACTTACGGTGATAAAGATAGACTTACAAGTATTCTGCAAGTACAACAAATAAATGAAGAGATTAGGGTTTAGAGATGTAGGCACCTTATTCAGAAGGTTGATCCTAGCTTTGCCTCCCTCGCTCTTCAATGCTATTCAATGTCGCAATGCCTAGACCTGTAAAAAAACTTGATACCTTTCTCAAATACATTTGACTACATATATAATACTGATATCCATAATATAAAGAGACATCAAACTATAATCAAACAGTAATCAAATCTAAGACACATTAATAGGTCATATTTGGAAAGAGAAGAACGTCTGATCTTTATTAATGAATGAAAGCAAGTACATACAGTTATACCTTCTTTCAAGCTTGGCACTTCACGAAACCTAGATTCAAGGTCTCCTGCTTCCGTTCTCCAAGGATCCCAGCCTCTAAGCAATTGTACTAGGGTTTACCAAAACAGAAGCACAAGAGAGGGGGATGAGGGTCTCCATTCTTCCAGCATAACTTTGTAATTGGGCTTAGTCCTTTCACATGGCCCTTCTACCCTCCTTATATAGTTAGTGAAGGATAGGAAAAGAAGTTATAACCGCTGAAGAGGTTTCCCAACCAACTTAACTTACTCGAATTTCGAGATTTTGACCAAAACAGGGGTGTACGCTACTCTACAGTAGACAAAGTCGCGTACACACGCTACTATTTCAACAGTGGAGTCGCGCTCAGTAGGGTATACACGCTACTATCATGCCTGTGTACCAGCGCTCATATTGAAAAATGGCCAAAAACAGGCTTTTCTGCTCATTTTCAGGAGATGGTTTGGTCTGGAAAAATGTTCCTAAGGATCATATACATCAAATGGGTCAAGAATGAGGTAATTTCAACCATTTTTAGTGTCCCAAACGACTCCTCCATCCACAAATGTCCTCCTGTGTGACTGAAACTTGATCTCAAGAAGTGTCGTCATGCGACCAAGGGAAGCAAGTGTCGTCACGGACGGAGAGGTGTCATTTCAAGCTATAACAGTGGTAAGCCCAGAACATTCATAATGTTTTCAACTGCATACCATCGCCTGGTGCATATATCCTTGGATTTATTGACGGTCTCCTCAATTGTTTCATTAAAATCAAGCCAAGTGTTTAGAGAGGATTTGATCTTCTTAATCTGGAAACTACTGAGGATTAGGATGTCTTCTGGAACATTATTAATATACCCTTTCCATTCATTGATTTCCTCCTCAGCTTTAGAAGCTTGGAGTCTCTTTTCCTTTTGTTCTTCAAGGGTGGAGGACATCTTAGAAAAACTAATGAATTTTTCCCTGATTTCATCCAAAGCAATATATAACTTCTCCAGCAGTTTATGATGGTCCTGATTCACCTTGAGGGCCAGATTCTTAAAATCACATGATATAAACTTGAAAGAATTTGAGGAGGATGCACTTTCAGTTGCATCCTCAACTTGCTTTTCCAGAGAAGCTATTTTTTCAGCATAAGTGGAATGCTGAGATTGTAAAAGACAAATTTCAGTGAGAAGAGTGGCATTATTTTGCTCTAGGTCTTGCACCTTGTCTGCCCAAGTTTTCCTGAGGTTGGCTACATCAATAGAATCTTGTTCTTTAGTTTTAACCAACTCCTATTTCAGGATTTTTATCTCATCATCTCTGAGGTCAACTTCCTTATCCAAAACCTGGACTGAATCCCAATTTGCACTGGAAAAGGCTCCTAAGGCTGCTGCTATTTCAATTGCCTCAATTCTTGGATTATTGGTCCTGGGAGCCCATATTACTTGATCTGGTTCAGGTGCTTCTAAGACACCTTGATCTCGACCCCTTTTCTTGGTTCTTTTCATTACCGCCTTATCATGCTTGCTATAGAGGTAATTCCTAAGAGGAACTACATCTTCATCTGTATACTCAACCATTGATTGTGTGGAAGTAGAAGTGACACTAACTGTTGCAATTAGTGAAGGTGTTTGAGTGACAGCAGGGGTAAGAATAGGTATGGTGACTTAAGGAGTAACTAAAGGTGTAGTGATGGCTTGGGGAAATGACAAAACTTTATCTGGGGAGGGAATTGAGACAAAGATTTCAGACAATGGAACCTGAGCATCAACATTAGCTTCTGGAAGTGGAGGTTGACTATGAACTTTAGTGGGTGAATATGGTGGGGAAATCTTAGAAGATTCATCAGTAGTGGTTGTTGATGGATTAACTATGGGTGACTGCAAAGGGACAACCAAAGGCTGGACCTCTGCAGTAATAGATGGTGGAATGGAAAAATGGACTGAGTGTTCAGGCAATGGAATAGTGGTGTCATTGAGGGTGTTAAGCAAGTGTGATAAGAAAAATGGAAGTGTTCCTCCTAAAGGTACAATAGAGGTTTGTTGGACAGATGGCAGCAAAAATGCTGATGATGCAATGCTAGGAGCAACATTAAATTCCAACACCGATTGCTCAGGGAAGGATTGATCCATATCAATACTATCCAGTAGTTCAGTGATAGTCTTAGGATCTTTAGTGTCTTCTTCTATTACTGATACCGGAGAAGGTGAGACCACTTATTTATCACAGTCAATTATGTCAACTGTAGAAACCTGTGATGAAGAAGGCAAGATTTTCTGTCTCTTAGCCGGGTTAGCCTTGGTTACGACGAAGTCATCATCTTCTTGAGTTTATACAATAGAGACTTGAACGTTCAGTGCAATTGGTGGCTGAATATTGACTGCAATCTTTGGAGGTTCCAACAGTTGAGTATTTAATTTTGATGTCAATTGTGCCATCTGTTGCTTGGATTCACGAGCTAACTGCAACATCACTTTAGTTTATTCACCAGCTTTCTCTTGAGAGGGTTCCCCTAGAGGATCTTTACCTTTTTTTCCATCAGGATATGTGATCATAGGAGGAGCATTGGCCTTCTGAGCCTCTTTCTCTTATCTGTCCCTTCTTGCTTGTTCAATGAGATTTAGTTGCATGGCCCTGTAACTCAGAACTCTAGCCTTAAGTTCTTTCTGGTACTGTAAAATTTCATGTTGTTCTTGTGAGTCTTTTTCTCTATCTAGAACCTGGGAGAATGTGTCCACCCCTTGGTATATGAAATCATCTGGAACTACCTCATGTGCATAATCTATTTTCATATGTAATTGCTTGAGGTGTGCATCCAGGAACTTCTTGGGATCATGTTTCCTTTTGGGGGCAACACCTAATCTCAAGGCAGTTATCTGGTCACTAAGAACTGCCACCCAAGTTGAAGTTGGGATAACCAAATGACCAAGGTTCAGAGAAAAATTAGGCCAAACTCTCTTCCTGGGACCTGTGAGTTTCTTATACATGCCATTAGTGACAGTTTGAAAAGAAACCTCCTGTATCACCATCATGGGAAGCAGGTGCACTGTGTCACTTCCCCAAATTCTGATGTATGAAAAATACTCACCTACATACCAATCACCCATGGTGTTGATGAAAGCCTTAGCATCTTCTGAGAATGCAGGTGGCTGCTGCTTGAAGATCTTGAAATAGATGGTACCCATGAAGTGGTCACAATTGTCATACAAAAAAGGTTCAAAATTCCCTTCCCATAGTGCCGAATGATAAATGTGTACAGGCGGGTCTGAAGGGGTCCAGTTCCAACCCAAGCTAGGGTACTGGAACTCTGAGCAAAACACATCAAGGATATATGCAGAGAGAAAGAAGGGCGGCTTATTATGAGCTAGTTCCTTTTGATATTCTTGAATGGCATTCTTCAGTTTTGCCGACAGGATGGAGGCCCATGGGAAAGACTCACCTTTGATTAGCACATGATGTGCTAGGGGTGCCCATTCTGATTTGAAAAGAGAACAATTTGGTAGACCAAAAATCCTGCAGAGCATGGCTTCCAGTAGAGAGTAGGGTTCCTTGAACAAGATGATGGGATAAAGGTTATCAGCCTTAGGCACAAAGGCGTTAGGCTTAAGCATCCATGACTTAATAATCTCGTTAAAGTTGTACCGGGTTTTGGACGACCGTATAAACTTGGGGGAGATGGTCTGTACATGAGGTTTCAGAGAAAAAGCTTGAACAAAGACCTCCGAGCGAAAATGTGTAATTTGACACCCCGTGCTATCGTTAAAACAACGGTCTTTAACACTAGCATTCTCAATTATCCATTTGACTGCATCCGTGTAAGGTAGGATAGCAGGGCGTGTAGCAATGGCATGAATTTGGAAAGCCCTAATTCTCTCGTACACTGATCTATCATTCTCAATATGGGAAAGGTCATCATTATAAAAAATGGCGTATATTTTCGACCAATCCATCTGGTATGTCTCAGTGACTCACTCACTGGTGTCGGAGAGAAAATCAAAATTTGGGTCTTTAGTCAAGGGATCTTTGTGTGGCATTTTAGAACGTGTACTTCTCGACATGGTGAAAGAACTTGCAATTTCTGATCAATAAGGAAATTGAAATCAAAATCAATCCAAAATAGAAAAATTACAAACTAGTAGTGTAAGGACGACAGTAAGCTTACCTAAAATAACCAACAAACTGAAAACGGCACCTGACACGCAATCCACAGTAAAAAAAAAACAGTGCGACAGAGTAATTCTTCAACAGTGAAATGGTAAAATAAAATAGAAAAACCCTATTGATTGGATTTACCAAATTAAAAGACGACCGTGCAATCAAAATAAATGGACGGTCGAGATCAACTAAAGCGAGATCGGGTTGAATTTTTATTTAGAAAGTTTATTTAGGGATCCTGAAAGCCACAACTCGACAATTTCGGGTTGTGGGTTTCAGGATTACACAACTGGAAAACGCAGAAAAGAATTCCCAAAAGTCGAAAGCCGCAACTGCGGGTTTCGGGTTTGGAGAATGACACAATCGTAAATAAAAAATGTCTTCCCGAAAGCCGCAACCCGACAATTACGGGTTGCGGGTGTCGGGAACGCGCAACAAAATAAATCCAAAAAGAAAAATCCCAAAAGCCGAAAGCTGCAATTGTGGGTTTCGGGTTTTAGGATGATGATTTCCCGAAAATTATTACAAAACGAACCCGCAACCCGCAACTCTCGGGTTGTGGGTTTCGGGTTGGCAAAATTCCAAAACTGAAAAACAAAAATCTTGCAACCCGCAATTGTCGGGTTGCGGGTTTTGGGTTTATTGAAGCAACAGACAAATACTCAAAATTTGAGGATTTTAGAAAACCAGACAGTTAGAGATCATGAAAATCAGAGGAAACACGCAAGACAAAAGCATGGGTAAGGGATCTAAGCACATCAAAACCAAAGACTCATATTTACACAGAAAAATCACCCAGATACCTTTGTGTTTATTAGAGGATGGGGCTCTCATGCTTTAGCTAAGCACGGGATCTATTGTGGCCACAACAAATGGCGACTGGCTGGGCAGAACCAGTTATCTCTGCAATGAAATTCAGCTAAAGAAAACATGTGAGCCACGAAACTTTTTCAACCTGAATTTTCCAGAAATTGATCATAAGAGGAACAGTTAACGAGCATGGAACATAAAATTAATAAATCCCCATATGTGATCACGTTAAAAATGATGCAAATCTGATAAGGGGGTTCAAGAGACAACTGATATTCTTCACCTTTATGTAATCATTCAAAAGCAACTTGTGTTGAACCTAGGAATAGACTTGAAAATGCTCTTGGATATCCCAATTACACATCACCTTGATTTATTGAGATTTTATTTATATACAACAATTCATTAGACCACATTTTTTTTTTAGATCAAAAGATAACTTTGCTGTATATAAAACCACTTCCCTGACTTGGTGATCAGATATGAGCAGTGCCATTCACAAACATAATTCAGAAACTGATCAAGCCAACTCGGTAAGGAGACTCCTTGTCTTCCAGCTGTAATACTGAAAGCAACTACCATGGCTTGGTAACCATATTATGATAGTTTCAGTCCAAATTAAGCCCATGATCATGGCAGGGATGGCTTGCAATAAGACCCCCCTGTTCCTATATACAACAAGCATCTTCAAATTTTTTTTTTTTTTCTTAAATTGAAAATTATAAGGCACTACCATGGCTTGGTGACCATATATTAGTAGTGTTACTCACCAATGCTTGGCAAATCATGAATGGACCGATATGTGATAGGATCTTCCAACTTCCAGTAGGACTGAAAGTCATCTTCCAAGTGTGATGGCTTGATGTGAAGATGTCATTCCACTAAGCATCTATGAACCTAATGGGATGGCTTGAAACAAGACCCCCCACCTTGTAATTTATATTTATTAAATGAGTTTTTATCAAGGTGATAGTAAAAGGATCCAGAGCAGAACAAGCTAGTTAGGTTATTATGATATGCAACTTGAACCATGAAACATGAGACAATGGAGACTCAGCTATCTTCCAGACCCCAATTAAACAAATAAGACATGTATAAGATAATGACCATTGTGGGAGATATCAATTCGAGTCCTACAAACATTATCTGTGTACCCTTTGTTGAACGAACTCTGATACAGGTCAAAATTACAGCTGGCAGACAATTGTAAAACCTGAGCTGGGATCACCACCCAAAGAAAAAATGATCAATGAGTATCACCAAATGTGTAGAGTTTAAAACAAATGAATGAAAACAAACCAAATAATCCAACAAGAAAAAAGAAATCACACAACAAACCCATGTACAAGTACATTAGCCTGGTTAGACAAAATACGTTTTGAGAAGTGAAACATTCACTGGGTAAGTGTCTACAACCCCTTCTAGTGTTTGTAATCGAACTGTACCAGGACCAATATTTTCTATAACAATGAAAGGTCCTAGCCAAAGACGTTGAAACTTGGTATACTGGTCTTATCTTTATGTTGTTTGTCCCATCTCAGAACCAAGTTTCCTACAGAAAATTCCTTGTCAGATGATGACTTTTCATCAAACCATCTTTTCACCATCTGTTGATGATGATACAATTTGTTCTTAGCTGTTTCCATGTCTTCCTCCAGTTTCAGTAAAGTGTCAATCCTCTGCTAGAGGGGAGAAGAATCATCTTCTTGGATAGATTGGGCCAATTGTAGTGAAGGGATGGTAAGAGTAGTAGGAAGGATGGCTTCTTTTCCATACACTAGACAGTAGGGGGAATTTGCAATTGCTGCTTTTGGGGTGATTCGATCTACCCAAAGAGCATTGTGTAACTGTGTGTGCTAATCTCTGTGATGAGAAGCTACAGTCTTCTTGCGAATGTTTATCAAATTTTTATTTGAGGAATCAGCCAACCCATTACCTTGTGGATAATAATTGGCAGAAAATTTAAGCTTAATCCCGTTTTCAAGGGCATATTCAGTCAAATCAATTGAGTAAAAATAGGATGCATCGAAAACTAGGTACTCTGGAGCACCAAAGCGTGTAACTATGTGACTGTCAAGGAAAGAGATTACTTGACTGGCATTACATTGCTTAAGAGGGACTACCTACACCCATCTGGTGAAGTAGTTAGTTGCTGTGGGAATGTATTTGTGTTGGAGGGATGAAGCAATATTTATGGGACCAACAAAGTCCAGCCCCCATTGCTGGAATGGAAACTGAATAGTGACTGGCTGAAAAGGGAAGGCAGGTTTCTTGGACTTCCCTGTACATTTTTGGTATGGTTCACACCTCCTTACATAAGTATAATCATATTTAAACAACGTGGGCCAATAGTATCCAGCCCTGAGAATCTTATGAGTTGTTGTTTCGCCCGAAAAATGACCTCCAGTAGGTCTTGCATGAAATTGGAATAAGATGTCATCAGTTTCATGTCTTTCTAAACACCTAAGGAAAACCCCATCATAGTTTTTCCTAAACAAAACTTAATTAATAAACTGATAAGGGGCAGCCTTTAATCTCAAGGCTCTTCATTTCTTAAAGTCCAAGGTTTCTGGGGCAAACCCATTATTCAGGAAAAAATTGATATGATCATACCATTCTGATGTCGGGGTATCAATAGTATTGACAAAACCTGTAGGAAGATCTTCCTCCTACTCCCATTTAGTTTTCTGCTGCAGAGGATCGTTAGATTGAGCAGTAAGAAGAAAAATGCCTTTCCCTTTGACAATTTTAGCTGGTCTTATTTCAATATCATACTCCTGCAAGGCAGTCATCCAATGGGCCCTTCTCTCACCCAATTCCTTTTGGATCAGCACATTCCTAATAGCAGAGTATGGGACAATGACTTTTGTTCGAGATTTTAACAAATAAGGCCTGAAATGTTTGACATATTTGTAGACTGCATAAGTCTGTTTGTTAATCTGAGGATAATTGAGCTCTACACCTTTGAATGTCGAGCTCATAAAAGAGATTGGGATCTCTGCATCACTGTACTATTTTCGAGTCAAAACAACTGCATAGGAAAAATCAGTGGCAAAAGTATAAAGAATGAAATCCTAATCAAAATATGGGGACATAAGAGCAGAAGCTTCGGCGATAGCCTTTCGGATTTCAATGAATGCATCTTTCTGTTCCCGTGACCAGGTGAACTGTACATCTTTCTTGACTAAATGCTGTAAAGGTTTAACTATTTGTGCAAAATTAGGAACAAACCTACGCACAAAATTAATCTTACCCAAGAAGGACTGCATTTCTTTGCGTGAGCCTGGTAAACCGATATTTGAGATAGCATCTGTGCGTTCAAGGTCGATGATCATACCTTCTTTTGAAACAGTGAAGCCGAGAAGTTTCCCCTCAGTTACTGCGAAAATGGATTTCTTCCGGTTCAGAGAAATCCCGTACTTCCTGCAACGTTCAAAAAATTGTTTCAGAGAAAAAAGATGTTCATGTCGCTTCTTAGAATATATAGTGATATCATCTAAGTAAACCATGACAGAATTATGCATCAACCCTCAGAAAGCTATGTCCATAGCCCTCTGGAAAGTGGATCCTGCATTAATCAACCCGAATGGCATCCGCTTGTAGTCGAAGGTACCCCAAGGGGTTCTGAAAGCTGTTTTTAATTGGTTGTCCGGGGCAAGCATAACCTGGTTGTATCCTGAAAAACCGTCCAGGAGAGAAAACATCTCTGAACCTGCTACTTTCTGCAGAATTTGCTCCATAGGCGGAATAGGATAATTATCCTTTTGAGAAGCCCGATTTAAATTCCTGAAATCGACACACAGTCGAATTTCGCCACTTTTCTTACGAACAGGCACCAAATTTGCTATCCATTGTGTATGCCTGATCGGGAAGATAATTTGGGCCATTAGCAAATTTTCAAGTTCCTTTTTTACAGAAGGTTCTCTTCTAGGGTGCATTTTCCACAACTTCTGTTGAAATGGCTTCACTTCAGGCTTCATAGGTATGTTATGATGCATGATGCTGGTATCGAAGGTTTTCAACTCGTCATAAGTCTAGGCAAAGACATCTTTATACTCTCTACAGAGTTTAATGATAGCCCTGTGTTCTTCGGGGGTACAATCAATTCCTAAATTGATAAAGCGGGGTTCTTGCTCATAACCTAAGCTGACTCGTTCATAATTAAGAGAGGAGGTTTGATTTTTTCAATTAGTGTTGCATCTGAATTTGTCTTGCAAATCATAGAACTTCTCCAGATTGATTACTGACTTTGGGATGACATTCGAGGGATTGGAAAGTAATTTTTCATGTTCAGCCTCATCTATAGCCATATCCTGGAATGTATCTTGGGCTGTCATGAAATCAAGTATCTGTTGATCGTCATCAAACACCTTCCAGCTCGTTACATTGTCTGGTATGGAAGGCCTGTACATGAGCTCAATTGAGAATGTTTGAGGAGACAGGCCCTCTGGAGGAATCAATCTGGACACTGTATTTGCCAATAAGTTAGCATCAAAATTCTGAGACCTAGGAACTGAATTAATATTGAATGCAGTAAAGGAACTGGTGAGATCTCTTACCAATTTCTGATAATTCATCAGGCGGGGGGATAAACAGTGTATCTTATTCCTCACCTGTTTCACAATTATTTCTGAGTCACCAAAACACTGTATTATTGGCACTTTCATATCGATTGCTTTCTTAAGTCCCTGTATCAGGCCCTCATACTCAGCTACATTGTTAGTGCAATCAAATTCCAACCTGCATGCAATCATAATTTTTGTTCCTTTTGGGTCTATAAGGACACAACCTGCACTAGCTCCGTCCTTGGATTTAGAACCGTAAAAAAAAATGTCCAAGCAATAGGATCTAATCTAAAATTTGTATTTACATTAAAAACATAATTATGTACAATGTCTCCTGAGAAAGGGACAGAGGTAAGATGAGTTACCTGAGATTCATTCAGTGCGTTCTCCTGCGGTGAAATGTCAACTGGCAGATCCCCAAAGAAAGTGTCAAAGGTCAAATGCTCAATATGTGAGTTGAAGTAACCTACAGGCTCACTGGAACATTTAAATCTGTGTTTGGCTATTTCATAAATGGTTCCCTACTAATTTTAATCTTATTAGGCTGTCCATTATAGTGTAACCACAAGTGAGACCAATCAGTGGGAAAATATCCTTTCAGCTTTTCTGACTAGTCTCTGCTGAGCCACATACCATATGCTTCTGGGATGTCAGCTATGACAATGTCAATTGTTTGATGAATTCTAGGATTTGCGGCTAGTGTGAGTAGAACATTCCTGAGTCTCCCTACCACTTTGACTTTAGAACTATCTAGTTGTACTATCTGAGTAGGGAAAGGTTCCTATGTAGCATTCAATTTTCTATAAACAAACAAAGGCATCACATTTGATGAGGCACCTGAGTCTATCATGCAGTTATGTACATTTCTATTGAATATCTCAAAGCTGAGCAGAAAAGGAGGAGTCCTTCTGCCACCAGTTTTTTGATCATCAGGTTTAGTGAAGGAGTCAAGGTTATTACTTTGTAATTCTCTTGGTTGTTTGACTACCATACTTTTGGGTAATGTATCCCTCATAGAAGGGATTTTCAACAATTCAAACAACGAAATGTTTTCCTTAACTCTTTTGAGATCTTCAACTAGATTGTACTCAATTTCTGGGATGACTGTATCCTTTTGGGGAACAGTCTTTCCTTTGTTGGGAATGGGTGGAGAGGAGGAAAATTCTTGAGGAGGTTGAGTCCTAGACCTAGTGTTATAAGGGTGTTGTACATTATACACAGTTTCAGGTTCTTCTTCTTCTTCACACATGGGGAGTTATGAAAAGTAGCTTACAGTGTTGACTTTTGGATCCCGTTCTTCTTCTTCTGGCAATTGTGAATCCGGGTTGGGCTGATCGTTTGAAGTTTCAGGAGTTTGGGATTCTGTTTCCAAGGCTCTAAAGATAGAATAGAGTTCCTCGTTTGTAAGGCCTTCTGTCGGATTTAGAGGTGGTGGATTTTTTGGAGGCTGATAAGGTCTCCTGAATGGTGGCCTAAAAAAACCTTTGTTTTGATTTTGATTATCATTATTGTTCCTTTTCAAATCTACCATCTCGTTTGACATTTTTTGTAGGAATTTATTCATGTCAGTCATGTCAAATGGGTCCTTATTTTTAGTAGTTGGTTTGGGGATGTTATCATTTCTTTTCCTGGAAGTGGAAGGTTGTTGATCTGAGGTTTCAGGACTATCTTTCAGACAGAACATGTCTTTTTCAACTTGTATTGCTTCAGTAAATGCTTCCAACAAAGTAGTCTTGTGTGTCCTTTTTACCCACATAGCAATAGGGACAGGCATACCCTTTTCATAAAAGGAAATCAACAATTCTTCAACAGGGAGAAGGTTAGTGGGAATTCTATTCTTTAGGTATGAAAACCTTTGGTTAAAATCTTTAACTCTCTCTTTTCCTCTGATTTTCATGGATGATAGTTCGAAGACCAGATCCTGTGGTGTTTTATCATCTCCAAAATTTTGGATGAACAGTTGCTCGAATTCATCCCAGGAGACTATAGATCTGGATGACAAGGAAAAATACCACGTGGCTGCTTTTCCTTCAAAAGTATAAGGAAAAAGTTTGCAGACCACATCCTCATGAACTACACTCTGAAGTCTAATTGCCTTCATGAAAGTTTTAATGTGATCTAGTGCAGGCGATTTGTCATCAAGGTTAAATTTTGGAAGCCATTTCTTAGGATTTTTTTGTAATCTATGTTGGTCTCCGAGTACCCAGACTGCATCTTGGTCTAACTAAGGTATGTTTTGGACTGCTCCAGCCATTGGTGGTCTTTCTTCTTCTTCTCCTAATGAAGATCTTGAAGAATGTTCACTGTCTAAGGAAGAGGATGGAGATGAAGGTGGAGATGGTGGTGGTCCACCAGTTCTAAAATTTGGCTGATCTTGTGTTTCCTGAAAACTTGATCAAGGTTGTATTTAGGAGAACTTGGTTGATAAACTAGTTCTTGGTTTTCAGGTTGTTGATCAACTGTTTGCTGATGTTCAATGCTTTGATTAGTTGAATGTTGGATGGTTGAGTCACTGGTCTATGGAACTGTGTCTTGTTGAGGTTCTTGATTAATGGCTTGCAGAAAATTATCTAAATTGATAGCTGCTAAACCGCGTCTTTGTTGATCAGTAAGTCTTTGTTCTGCTCTACTGACACTATCGATTGATGTTTTCAATATCTTCTCTAGCGAGAGGGGTCCTCTAGTAGATGATACAATAAAGATATCCCTTTTGTTTTCCTGTTGTACTGCAGGTGTAACAGGTATAACTGTCTATTGAGCAGGTGTAACAGGGAAAACCGCGGGTTGTGACTCTGTTGGTTGTTCAGATGTTGAAGCCCTCAACTGGCTTCCAGTTTGTACTGTTGAAGTATTTTCTGTAGGAGGTTTCTTAGTGTTTTGCTTAGGCATGTTATACTATTGGCCCTCCTTCTAGCACCATTTTTTGATGCCTTGGATGTGCAGATTGCTGCAAGGTGCTGGAATGGGTTCCAAGGCACCCAACAGAGGAAGAAAACCCAAGCTGACAGGCTTCGAAAATACCCTACGCAAGGGAAATTCTATCCCCAACAAGTTTGGTATGGTAATCCCCCATGGATATTCGGCCTCCGCTGGCACTCTAAGAGTTGATGATTTGATCTATAAGATCAGTTTCCCAATTTACGAAAATAGGGTATGAAATTGGTTATTGAATCTAACTTACCCTATCTAAGCAAAAGGACCTATATTAAGTCAGATATAGTCCTAAAGGGAAGCTTGATGTTGTGCAAATCAGTCTTGAAGTGTAATGAACAAGTATTTAAGCACCTCCAATAGAAATGGTTTGTGAGTTACTTGTTGACTTAAATTATTATCAGTTAATTAAAATTAAGTGACAATCTTCCAAGTGTTTAAGCCTATTCAAGATCTGATCTGTAATCACTCTGCTAATTGAAAAATTAACATTTGATTATATATATTTGCACTGAATCATTTGCAGAAATATAAAATGAAAATGTTTAAATTAAGGAAACTTAATGAAACATTTTCAAACATAAAACAGTCACATAGAGAAATCAATATATAACAAATCTATGCTTTAATAGATGTCCTGCAAAAGATTAAGTACATAACATATGACAATTTGAAGCATTAATTCAGCAATTCTCAAAGAAATTTGAGGAATAATAGAAGATAGACCAAAAGATAACTTTACTGTATAAGAGGTCTTGTACAAAATTTACAATGGCTCTGATAGACAAAGTATCTCCAGTCTTGTCTTCTGCTGATTTCCAACTCCAAAATTACCAACCCCTAACTAAGAGATGTATTCTTCTTCAAATACTAAATTACAACAGAGTCCAAAAAATGGAGATTCCTAGAAAGCAGAGATTACAAAATCGGATCAAACTATTGACCCAAGAAATCTTGCCATTTCTCATATATGTCTAACAATTTATCTATATTTCGAAAATTGGCAGATTCTAAAGCTAACTGAGCATTGCACGCACTATTCTCTATGTCATGTTTCGCCAACTTGTGCCAAGTGTGAAGATACATATGGATCTTTCCCTCCACGATGACCGGTTCTCTAACCAAACGATCCACATCTTCGATGCTGACTTGTCCAAGATCCCGAATTCTCTAGGCAGACTTCTCACACCTGCTCTCAAGCTCCTCAAGCCTGTATTTTGGCAGAAAAGCTTCTAATATAGGGCCCATAAGTGGTAATCCCAGAACATCCATAATGTTTTCAACTGCATACCATTGCTTGGTGCATATATCCTTGGATTTATTGATGGTCTCCCCAGTTGTTTCATTAAAATCAAGCCAAGTGTTTAGAGAGGCTTTGATCTTCTTAATCTGGAAACTAATGAGGATTAGGATGTCTTCTGGAACATTCTTAATATACCCCTGCCATTCACTGATTTCCTCCTCAGCTTTAGAAGCTTGGAGTCTCTTTTCCTTTTGTTCTTCAAGGGTGGAGGACATCTTTGAAAAACTAATGAAGTTTTCCCTGATTTCATCCAAAGCAATATATAACTTCTCCAGCAGTTTATGATGGTCCTGATTCACCTTGAGGGCTAGATTCTTAAAATCACAGGATGTAAAATTGAAAGAACTTGAGGAGGATGCACTTGTAGTTGCATCCTCAACTTGATTTTCCAGAGAAGCTATTTTTTCAGCATCAGTGGAATGCTAAGATTGTAAAAGACAAAGTTCAGTGAGAAGAGTGGCATTCTTTTGCTCTAGGTCTTGCACCTTGTTTGCCCAAGTTTTCCTGAGGTCGGCTACATCAGTAGAATCTTGTTCTTTAGTTTTAACCAAATCATCTTTTAGGATTTTGATCTCTTCATCTCTGAGGTCAACTTCCTTATCCAAAACCTGGACTGAATCCCAATTTGCACTGGCAAAGGCTCCTAAGGCTACTGCTGTTTCAATTGCCTCAATTCTTGGATTATTGGTCCTGGGAGCCCATATTACTTAATCTGGTTCGGGTGCTTCTAAGCCACCTTGATCTCGACCGCTTTTCCTAGTTCTTTTCATCACCACCTTATCATCCTTGCTATAGAAGTAATTCCTAAGAGGAACTACATCTTCATTTGTATACTCAACCATTGATTGTGTGGAAGTAGAAGTGACACTAACTATTGAGATTAGTGAAGGTATTTGAGTGACACCAGGGGTAGGAATAGGTACGGTGACTTGAGGGGTAACTAAAGGTGTAGTGATGGCTTGGGGAACTGACATAAATTTATATGGGGAGGGAATTGAGACAAAGATTTCAGACAATGGAACCTAAGCATCAACATTAGCTTCTGGAAGTGGAAGTTGACTATGAAATTTAGTGGGTGAAGATGGTGGGGAAATCTTAGAAGATTCATTAGTAGTGGTTGTTGATGGATTAACTATGGGTGATTGCAGAGGGAAAACCAAAGGCTGGAACTCTACAGTAATAGATGGTGGAATGGAAAAAGGGACTGAGTGTTCGGGAAATGGAATAGTGGTGTCATTAAGGGTGTTAAGCAAGTGTGATAATGAAAATGGAAGTGTTCCTCCTAAAGGTACAGTAGAGGTTTGTTGGACAGATGGAAGCAAAAATGCTGATGATGCAATGCCAAGAGCAACATTAAATTCCAACACCGATTTCTCAGGGAAGGACTAATCCATATCAATACTATCCATCAGTTCAATGACAGTCTTAGGATCTTTAGTGAATTCTTCTATTACTGATACCGGAGAAGGTGAGACCACTTCTTCATCACAGTCAATTATGTCAACTGTAGAAACCTGTGATGAAGAAGGAAATATTTTCTATCTCTTAGCCGGGTTAGACTTGGTTACGACCAAGTCATCATTTTCTTGAGTTTCTGCAGTAGAGACTTGAACGTTCAATGCAATTGGTGGTTGAATATTGACTGTAAGATTTGGAGCTTCCAGCAGTTGAGTATTTAATATTGCTGTCAATTGTGTCATCTGCTACTTGGATTCACGAGTTGATTACATCATTACTTTAGCTTCTTCACCAGCTTTCTCTTGAGACGGTTCCCGTAGAAGAGCTTTACCTTTGTTTCCATTAGGATATGTGATCATAGGAGGAACAATTTCCTTCTGAGCATCTTTCTCTTATCTGTCCCTTCTTGCTTGTTCAATGAGATTTAGTTGCATGACCCTGTAACTCATAAATCGAGCCTTAAGTTCTTTCTGGTACTATAAATGTCATGCTGTTCTTGTGAGTCTTTTTCTCTAGCTAGAACCTGGGAGAATGTGTCCACCCCTTGGTATATGAAATCAGCTGGAACTACCTCATGTGCATAATCCATTTTCATATGTAATTGCTTGGGGTGTGCATCCAAGAATTTCTTGGGATCATGTGTCCTTTTGGGGGCAGCACCTAATCTCAAGGCAGCTATCTGGTCATCAAGAACTGCTGCCCAAGTTGAATTTGGGATAATAGGTTGACCAAGGTTCAGAGAAAACTTATTCCAACCTCTCTTCTTGGGGCTTGTGAGTTTCTTATACATGCCGTCAGTGACAGTTTGAAAAGAAACCTCCTGTATCACCATCTTGTCCGGGACTATCCTGAGAAGCAGGTGCACTGTGTCACTTCCCCAAATTCCGATGTATGAAAAATACTCACCTACATACCAATCACCCATGGTGTTGATGAAATCCTTAGAATCTTCCGAGAATGCAGGTGGTTGCTGCTTGAATATCTTGAAATAGATGGTACCCATGAAGTGGTCACAAATTTCATACAAAAAAGGTGCAAAATTCTCTTCCCATAGTGCCGAATGATAAATGTGTACAGGCGGGTCTGAAGGGGTCCAGTTCCAACCCAAGTTAGGGTACTGGAACTCTGAGCAAAAAACATCAAGGATATATGCAGAGAGAAAGAAAGGTGTTTTCTTATGAGCTGATGCGTTTTGATATTCTTGAATGGAATTCTTCAGTTTTGCCGACAGGATGGAGGCCGATGGGAAAGACTCACCTGTGATTAGCACATGATGTGCTACGGGTGCCCATTCTGCTTTGAAAAGAGAACAATTTGGTAGACCAAAAATCCTGCAGAGCATGGCTTCCAGTAGAGAGTAGGGTTCCTTGAACCAGATGATGGGATAAAGGTTATCAGCCTTAGGCACAAAGGCGTTAGGCTTAAGCATCCATGACTTAATCATCTCGTTAAAGTTGTACCGGGTTTTGGACAATTGTATAAACTTGGGGGAGAGGGTTTGTACATGAGGTTTCAGAGAAAAAGCTCGAACAAAGACCTCCGGGCGAAAATGTGTTATTTGACATCCCGTGCTATTGTTAAAACAACTGTCCTTAACACTGTCATTCTCAATTATCCATTTGACTGCATCCGTGTAAGGTAGGATAGCAGGACGCGCAACAATGGCATGAATTTGGGAAGCCCTAATTCTCTCGTACACTGGTCTATCATTCTCAATATGGGAAAGGTCGTTATTATAAAAAATGGCGTATATTTTCGACCAATCCATCTGGTATGTCTTAGTGACTCGCTCACTGGTGTCGAAGAGAAAACCAAAATTTGGGTCTTTAGTCAAGGGATCTTTGTGTGGCATTTTAGAACATGTACTTCTCGACATGGTGAAAGAACTTGCAATTTGTGATCAATAAGGAAATCAAAATCAAAATCAATCCAAAATAGAAAAATTACAGACTGGTAGTTTAAGGATGACAGTAAGCTTACCTGAACTAACCAACAAACTGAAAACGACACCTGACACGCAATCCGCAGTAAAAAAAAAAATAGTGCGACAGAGTAATTCTTCAACAGTAAAATGGTAAAATAAAATAACAAAACCCTATTTATTGGATTTACCAAATTAAAAGACGACTGTGCGATCAAAATAAACGGACAACCGAGATCAACCAAAGCGAGATTGGGTTGAAGTTTTATTTACAAAGTTTATTTAGGGATGCTGAAAGCCACAACCCGACAATTTCGGGTTGCAGGTTTCGGGATTACACAACTGGAAAATGCGGAAAAGAATTCCCAAAAGCCGAAAGCCGCAGTTGCGGGTTTCAGATTTCGGGAATGACACAATCGTAAATAAAAAATGTCTTCCTGAAAGCCGCAACCCGATAATTGTGGGTTGCGGGTTTCAGGAACGCAACAAAATAAATCCAAAAAGAAAACTCCTGAAAGCCGAAAGCCGCAATTGCGGTTTTCGGGATGATGATTTCCCGAAAATTATTACAAAATGAATCCGCAACCCGCAACCGTCGGGTTGCGGGTTTCGGGTTGGCCAAATTCCAAAACTGAAAAACAAAAATCCCGCAACCCGCAATTGTCGGGTTGCGGGTTTCAGGTTTATTCAAGCAATAGACAAATACTCAAAATTTGAGGATTTTAGAAAACAAGACAGTTAGAGATCATGAAAATCAGAGGAAATCCGCAGGACAAAAGCATGGGTAAGGGATCTAAGCACATCAAAACCAAAGACTCATAGTTACACAGAAAACTCACCTAGATACCTTTTTTTATTATTAGAGGATGGGGCTCCCGTGCTTCAGCTAAGCATGGGATCTATTGTCGCCACAACAAGATCCAAGATGGAAAAAAGCCATGGATGAAGAATACAGGTCTCTTCAAAAGAACAATACATGGGAGCTAGTTTCTCTCCCACCTGGAAGAAAATTGGTCCAATGTAAATGGGTCTACCACACCAAGGTTGCTGCTGATGGCTCTATCAACAAATACAAAGCTAGGCTAGTGGCAAAAGGTTTCTCCCAAGTCCAAGGAGTGGACTACACTGAGACTTTTGCACCGGTTGCAAAGATGGATTCCATCCGCCTAGTTTTGGCTATTTCCGCATCCAAGCATTGGGAAGTGCACCATATGGATGTGAAGAGTGCTTTTCTACATGGATATCTAAATGAAGAAGTATATATGAGGCATCCAAAAGGATACATATCAGATCCATCATTAGTTTGCAGATTGAATAAATCTTTATATGGATTGAAACAGGACCCAAGAGCTTGGTATGCAAAGATGGACTTCTTCCTTCTTTCTTAGAATTTCAAAAGATGCAAATATGATCCAAATGTGTACCTACAACAAGTTAAAGGTAATTTTCTGATTACAGTTCTTTATGTTGATGATCTTCTCATTACTGGTAGCACTCTTACTACAATAAACAAGCTAAAAACTGCCTTAAATCTAGCTTTTGACATGAGCGATTTGGGCTTGTTGAAGCACTTTTTGGGCTTGGAGATAGCTCAAAATTTTGATGGGATCACATTATCTCAGAAAAAGTATGCTTTAAACCTGCTATTAAAGTTTAATATGGTAGAATGTAAGGCTGCTCCATTTCCATTCCTCTCAGGAATCAGTCTTGAGGAGGGAAATTCCACACCGCTTGCAGATTGCACTATGTATCGACAGTTGATTGGTTCACTACTCTACTTGACACACTCAAGGCCTGATATTTCTTATGTCGTGAGCGCTGTATCAAGGTATATGCAGCATCCCCATGACCTTCATTGGCAGGCAGCAAAGAGGATCTTGCAATATGTGCAAGGTACAAGACACTTTGGCATACATTATGCTGCAGATTCTGAGCTAGATTTCATTGGTTTTACTGATTCAGATTGGGTAGGTGATAGCATTGATCGGAAGTCCACTTATGGATATGTTATCATGATTGGCCATGGCCTTATTTTCTGGTCAAGAAAAAAGCAGGTAGCCATTTCACTTTCTTCAATAGAGGCAGAGTATCGAGGGGCAGTCAATGCCTGCATTCAGGTAGTTTGGTTGCAGGGTATTCTTTTTGAGTTTGATTTTGGTAGCACTACTTCAACTGTCATATTTTGTGACAATCAAAGTGCTATTAAGATCTCCACAGATCCAGTTCAGCGACAGAGGACCAAGCACATTGAGATTCATATGCACTACATTCGAGAGTTGGTGCATGATCGTACCATCATTCTGCAATATTGCCCTACTAATGAGCAAATTGCATACATCTTCACCAAGAGCTCCACTGAGAAGAAGTTCTCTTACCTCCATTAACTATTGGGGGTGAGTTCCATCATGGTGGAGACAGATTAGATCCATTTTATGTTTATCTTGAGGGGGGGATTTCTTCCCACTGGGTTTTCCCTCTTTCCTCACTTAGCTTATTTTCAATATTTTTTGATTATTGTATTGGGGTGACCTTTGGTATCAGTAACCAGGGCACTACATTTTATTTTTTACATCATAGTATAGCTTGAGGGGGGCTGTTAGCATATCTCATCATTCAGTATGTACTTTGCATGCATGCATGCATCTGCATGTTGCCCAGTCACCATTTTGATGCCTCTAGCACCTAGTCCCTAGTTTGCCAGCACCCGGGAACCACTTTCCCTTTGTTTCTGCCCTCTTAGCCAGGGATGCGCCCACTTCTCACCTTCCACTGCAAAAGGGCTCCTTTTTTCGCTTACCACTCTAGTTCACTTCAGTTAGCTAGTTGTCTTTCCTTGATTTGAGGATAGACTGACTTCTAACTGTTGTTACCACTCCGATGGACCTCCAGTGATACTTGACTACCTGTTCTGAGTTTAGTTAAATCCTCATGCGTCCTCCACTGAGCCTCCTTCACTACATTAGTGGCATTTATTGTTGATGTATTTGTAACTTTGGAAGATATTCACTTGTATATTGTATATGTACTTTATTGTATCCCCAACGGAGATGTATTATTCCTCTGATTGGAAGTGTCGTCAGTTGTACTTGCAAGTGTCGCAAGTTATATTGTAAGTCTTGTAACTTATACTTGATGGGTTATTAGACCACCTTGATGGGGTCGGCCCTGTATGAGTCATGTGGGTTCAAGGGTTATTAGACCACCCTATTGGGGGTCGGCCCAGTCAGCATTATGTTATGTGGTTAAGTTGGGGCCGACCTAGTTGAGTAAAGGCCAAGTCAAGTTAGTGTATAAATAGAGAGTGTGTCTCTCTCATTTTACACATTGTCTCATTGTCTCACTTCGCATTAGTGAGAAAAGAGAAGGGTGCGCACAAGTGGAGGAGGAGCATGCTACTATAGATATCTATCTCTTGGGTTTGATCATGGTGATTATTGTATTGCTGCTTATTCTATCTCTGAGGAAGTTGTGGGGTTTTTCACCTTCTTGGTTTTCCCCGGTAAAATGTTTTGTGTCTCTTGTCTCTTGTGTTTTATGCTTGATATGCTGTACATGTTGTTGCTTCAGTTAAGATCCTAGATCAAATTAAATTAAATGATGAAAAAGTAACATGGTATCAGAGCTAGCCTGAAGGAAGGCATGGTATGGTATTTATGAGACTTGTTGCACTTGCGACAAATTGGAAGCTAGGGCTTGATATAGCAAAAACCAGTCATCGTAGAACTTTCGCTATAAATCCATTTTGGCGAAGTTTCAGGATCTGAAAAATTTACAAGTCGTAGATAACATCCCTATGTACCTTGTGTCCAAATCACATAATTCGATTTGTTGTAATTTGTGTTTTATGATCAGTACAATCTAGGGTTTTTGCCTTTTCCAGATCTTAGTCATAAACATGTGACCTAGGAAAAAAGGTCACAACTTGGGCTAGGAAGCTCCAAATGAAATTTAGTAAAAAGTGATAGTAAGAGAACGGACTGTAGTTTCTCAGGTAAGTTGTTCAGAGGCCGAAGTTGAACCAGTGACACGTGGCACGCCGTACAAGTTCTCTCTCCTGTTTTATCCCATAAACAGGTCACGTTGCGATACTTGGAATAACTCTCTCTCAGAGAATCCAATTGAGGTCAGACCTATGGGGTTGGAAATATGACAGATCAGGATACCACAGGCTGAAGTTTCAGACCCTGTGGATTCGTAATTTTTGAGTTACACCAGAAACAATCAGGTGCATATTTCTATCAAAACAGAATTGGATTCCGAGCACCTTCATTCTTGACTTATCACTGCTACGGGAATTTAGGGCTTCGGAGAAAGTTGGAATTTTTGGAATTGGAAACCCCTGCTGGATGCTCCTCAGAAAAATTGAAATTTAGAGACCAAGATCAAATTTTTTTGGTTGGGCAGAAGGCCGAGCTTGATCAAACCCTAGTTCAGGATCTTGATCGGAAAGGTGAAAAATTAGGGCTTCTGCAAAATTGAGAATTTTTGAAATTTGTGACCACGGCTGGAAGCTCCTCAGAAAAATCGAAGTTTAGAGCTTTGGATCAAACCTTTTGGTTGGGTGAAGCTCCGGGAAACTCAAACCCTAATTCTGGGTCCTCCCTAGTGAATTCGAAAATCTAAAAGGCAATTTTGAAGGGTGAAACTTTGCAGTTTTCAAATTCTGAGTATACCAGCTTAACCAGCTCAGCAAGGCACATATTTCTATCCTTTTAGAAGTTTGAAATTCAAAGTTTGAATTTTTAGGGTTTCTCTAACAAACCCTAATCCAACTCCAGATCCAGTTTCTGCAAATCAAAGTGGATTGGGTTAATCCTAGAAGAATATGATTTGGACACCTGCATAAGTGAAGATGTTCCAGTTCCAGAGAGAGATGAGGCTAAGGCCTTACATAAGAATGCTACAAGTTATCTCGACAAGTATGACTTGAGGAGATACAGGTATGTTTTGAAATATGTTCATGTTTAAGTTTATGATATGTTTGTCTTCATATTTTTGAGGTTAGTACAATCTTGATTAGTGTTAGACTTGTCTTATCACCCTAGTAAAAGTATGAATGCATATGAATGATAGAATACATTAATTTATTAAGGTTATAACACTTATGATTGTACTAATGCGTTGTGGTGTTGTATGAGGATGATGTTGTCCACTAATATGAAAGGTACATCTAGAAAGACAAATCAAGTTCTAGATCAAGAACATATGACCATGGTGACATGAAGACAAAGACTCATCCATTGTCATGGATCACATAGAAGCTCTATTTACGAGGTATGTATAATTTGGTTCTACAATGCTTAACCTATGAGATATGCAGGTTACTAGCACAAGTCATTGAAGAGAACAAGAAGACATTGCTAGACATAACTAGCAAATATGATAACCAGGTATGTTTTTCCTATATCAAGTTACAATCCTACCTTGTGTTAGGATCTTACACTATTGTATGATTGATAATGATTATTCATGAAGTTAGAAATGTAAGTAATCAATGGTTTATGAATATTATGTCTCTTACCTTGATTGATGATATGACTAACCAAAAGAGTCCTATGGTCAAATAAGAATATGCATGAGTAAAAGAAGTATTTCGTGAAACCTTGAATACTAATGTTTATTATCTGTGTTTGAAATAATCATGACTATACATGTTTAAGATTTTTGTGTTTTGATATTATTGAGATTATACTAATGAATGTATGATTATGTATGAGATCTCGAGGATAACACAATAATGATACTAGCAAGCATGCATAGTGATCAAGGATGGATATAAGTTCAAGGACAGGTAATCCAGGAAGCAAAGATCAAGAGGGAGCACACTCCAGTAGCTCCTGCAAGGAAGCAAAGATTGAGAGGGAGTCCACCCAACAAGCAAACGAAGATAAGTATTTGAATTGTCATTTCTTATTACTTAAATGATGTTGCTCATTCATGTACATATTTATGTTCCTAGATTTAGGATGTATATTATGCACTAATACATTAATGAACAAGATACTACTAATGCAAGTTATGGGTAAGTGGCCTATGGCACTATAAAACATTCCATTGCTACTTATCTAGAATGAAACCTCTTTGCTAACATGTTGGGAGTTGTGCACACTCTTAACAATGTTCTAGTAGTTACAGGATATGGATAAATGTTGTATTGAAGCATTGGCTAAAAGAATTGCATGACTGTATGACATATTTCTTTACGTGTAATAAATTTTTCTGAAAACTATGATATGTTTCTAATCATGCAATTTAACTTGTCTTGTAGGAAAAATCGTATACCATCACCTACAAAAGAAGTACTACAACATTTATTCCAACAACAAAGATATCTATTGAAGATATTGAAGAATCTGAAGTTCCCAGGATCTGGGATGCAGTAATGGAAGAATGCCATGATCGAGGAATACTAGTTGATCATGAAGAATGATGTTTGGGATGTGGTCCCAAGACCTGAAGGAAAGTCCGTGGTGACTTCCAAGTGGATCTATAAGATCAAGCATGCTGCACATGGTAGCATAGAGAAATACAAGTTTGAGGAAGGAAATCCAGTGATACTACTATTGTATGTGGATGACCTGTTTGTTACAGGTGATGATAGTTTGATTTCCAAAATGAAGAGGAAGCTTGCTGCCGAGTTCGAGATGAAGGACTTGGGGATGATGCACTACTTTCTAGGCATGGAGGTGTGGTAGAGTGCAGATGGGATCTTCCTTAGACAAGAGAAGTATGCAGTAGAGATCCTGAAGAGGTTCGGGATGATGGACTGCAAGGCCATGGCCACACCTATGGAATCGAACTTGAAGCTTCTATGTGATGGTTCATCTGATCCGGTTGATGTCACTGTGTATCGTCAGATGATTGGATCCTTGATGTACTTGACGAACACAAGACCAGATATTTGCTTTGCGGTAAACATATTGAGCTAGTTCCTGACGGATCCTAAAGGTGTTCACCTGGTTGCTGTAAAGCATATTCTGAGGTACTTGAAGGGTACAGTTGATTATGGGCTCAGGTATGATGCGAATCAAAAGTTTAACCTACAGGGTTATGTTGATTCAAATTGGGCAGGCTGTGCTGCAGATAGGAAGAGCACTTCTGGGTGTTGCTTCAGTAGGGGATCAGGTGTGATCTCTTGGTTTAGTAGGAAGCAGTCCTGCGTAGCACTGAGTACAACCAAGGCAGGGTATGTTGCAGCCTGTTTGGCTAGTTGTGAGGCAGTATGGCTGAGGAAGCTACTGTCTGAGTTATTTGATCTCCCGTTAGATGCTACTGGTATCTTTTGTGACAACCGGAGTTGTGTGAAGCTCTCTGAGAACGCAGTGTTCCACGATAGGTCGAAGCATATTGAGTTCAAATATCACTATATCAGGGATATGGTGCAGAGAGGAGCAGTGAAGCTCCTGTATGTTGCAACAGATGAGCAGGTTGCAGATGTGTTGATGAAACCACTAGCTAGAGTGAAGTTTGAGTACTTCAGAGAGAGGCTTGGTGTTCTTCAGATAGAAGATACTTCGAGGAAGAAGTGATGGACACATCTGTAGGAGCCATTCCAAGCATGGTGGTAGGAAGATCCCTCCCATGGCTATGGATGTAAGCGTTGTGTGATGAGCATCAGGACGATGCTCCAGTTACTGCTTTGTATATGCATCAGTTGGATGCTTGATATGATCAGTTGGATCATGTATTTGACATGTATCAGGTGGATACATTGTATGATCAGGATGATCATGGATGATGAGCTTCAGGATGTTGCTCTGGATGATATGCATCAAGATGATGCAGTGATGAGTATCAGGACGATGCTCTGGATGACATGCATCAGGATGATATAGTGACGATGATCAGGATGATCATGTATGTTGAGTATCAAGATGATACTTTGGATGATATGCATCAGGTTGATTCTATGATGATGATCACAATGGTCATATGTGTTCCAGATACACATGAGCTTTTTAGACATGGTCGTAGATGTGTTCTCCCATGGTCGCGATGTAATTGCTGAGCTTTTTTGACATGGTTGCATATGTGTTCTCCCATGGTCGTGATGTAATTGCTGGGCCATTCGAGCATTGATGTAGATGTGTTCTCCCATGGCTACGATATAAGTACTGTGCCATTCGAGCATGGTTGTAGATGTGTTCTCCCATGGCTGCGATATAAGCGCTGTGCCATTCGAGCATGGTTGTAGATGTGTTCTCCCATGGCTGCGATATAAGTGATGTGCCATTCTAGCACGGTTGTAGATGTGTTCTCCCATGGCTGCGATATAAGTGCTGTGCCATTCGAGCATGGTTGTAGATGTGTTCTCCCATGGCTGTGATATAAGTGCTGGGAATTCTCACATGGTGGTAGATGTGTTCTCCCATGGTGCAGATGTAAGGGTTGGGGCCATTTTTCACATGGTGGTAGATGTGTTCTCCCATGGTGAAAAAGTAAGGGCTGGAGCCTTCCCCGAATGGTGGTATATGTGTTCTCCCATGTCGGTGGTGTAAGTGCTATATGATCAAGTGTGATCATGAGTATCACAATGATACTTTATGGCCGTGGACAGGTTGTGCAGTGGCATATAAAAGGTCCTGGGAGATCCGATAGGTTGAGCTGTATGCTCGTAATCAGTCCTGGGATGCTCTTGTAAGGTTTTGTTGACACATGTAATAAGTCCTGACGATTCCACAGTATGGCCAGTGATGATGAAGACCTACAGGTGGTGGGCCTACATCCAGCATGAAAAAGGGTTGGCTCTGTAGAACTTCTTATGACGAGCAGAATTGAGAGATAGCACCAGTAATCGAGATGTCCGGTACAACAGCAGTGATGATGATGATGCTCCATGAATCATCCAGTGATGATGATCCAGCTCCAGAATTGAAGACTTGTGCCTATATGCATTGATGACTTGTGTCAAGAGAATACCTTCCTAGTTAAGAGGGAGTGTTGATGTATTTGTAACTTCGGAAGATATTCACTAGTAAGTTTTAGACAATTTCTTTATGGTGAGCAGGATGTAAGTGAGGTGTACAAGGGCACTGATCAAGTATGGTAGGGGTGACTTTAGGTTTTGGAATTTACATGGGAGATTTTGCAACAACAAGTTAGATAGAAAGAAATTTTTTAGGATCCTTTGTACAAAGCACGGAGACCATTTATGCTTCGATCATCGGCATCGCAGAAGTCTACAACAAGGCTTCCTGGGTACATCTGCATATACAAACTCGATCAGGGAGTTGGGAAGGATTAATATAGTGATATTTTTTTATGGAGGTACCACTTTAATGTACCAACTTACACAAGTGATACAAAGACTCTAGGCTTCTCAAATTTGATCAAAACAATGGCTAAGGAAGCTAGAATTGCTGGAGATGGGAAAGTACAAATGTTATGGATGGATGGAAGGTTTGGATCTGATTTTATACCTCTGAACAATGTAATGAGACCATTTATGTTTCAATAACAGCCCGGCTGAACTCTACTCCAATGCCCTCAGGGTTCTCAGCATATGCAGACTAGTATGGGTGAGGAATTTAACTGGAGACTGGATATGGGTGTTTATGAGATTATAGAGGTTAAATATAATTTAATAACAGTCATTCAACATTAATACATCATTCCAGAAATTTTCAAAGAGATCCGAGCAAGTATTATAGCATAACTAGTAAAATGACAATTTTGGACAGCTCAACTAGCTCGACTTTTGGACTCCCAAAAAGTACTCAAATGCAATCAAATTTCTGAAACAGAGGTTGGATAATGTCATGTGATATATTAGATAACTCTAGGAATAGGAATGACTTCATTTGTACTTTTAGTCATTGACTTATGATTCATTCATTGAAAGCTAGTCAAATTATGGCTAAATCTAGAAGGGGTGCATAAATTGGAGAAGAAATCAGAGTTCTGTAATTTGCATTGAAGTGAATCATCTAAAAATTACATACTCTATTATTAAATAATAAATATTCCAATATGCCTCTCAGAAGATGATAGAAGTGTCTCTCCTCTTGCACATAGGAAACTAGCTGTAGAATGGAAGAGAGAAGAAGGATTCGATCTATGAATTTGGTGAAGATGATTCTGAACTTGAAATTTGACCTGGTCAGCTTCAGTACCTGCAAATACACTCAGTGATAATAGCTGGGTGTCATCATGCTCTCACAGAAAGATGGGGCACATCTCCCATGCTTGACTAGGGGAACACCTCCCAAGCCTTGGATGCACAAATGCATTCATAAAATTTCTCAAAACTAACAAAAGATGTGAAATGGAGTTGGAATCATTCTTTTATAGAATTCATGTTGATATGTTGAGCAAGTTACTTGGCTTGGTGACCTGTGAGAATAGGTCACCCATGAGTGGACATACTTTCCTTGCTTTGCTTTGCTTTCTTTCCACTTGTTCTGATTTTCCTTCCTTTTGTAAACTTTCCTACTTTTCCAACTTTCCTGCTTTTCCTGGATTTATGCTGCTTTTCCTGAAATAAGCCTCTTTTCTCCATTTTGGCAATATTTTTGTACTCTAGTGTTTACTTGACTTCTACTCCAAGTAATTCCTCCAACCTTATCATCACCACTTGCCAATATTTATTATCAATATTTATTCATAAAAATATTACAACTCATAATTAATTCACACTTCAACATTTAATCAATTAATTAATGACTTATTAACTCCTATTGTATAATTGCCGCCAAAAATACACCCTACTCCATTTTGGTAACATATTCCACATGGGTGCCCTCTTGGACCACTTTCTCTTTATCCATTAATTTTATTTATCAAAATTACCTTTAATAAATAAATTTGCCAATTTGTGAAACTTAGAATAAAATTAATTCTAAGCAAATAGAATTAATACCATTTAATTCCCTTAGGGGTTGATCTTGTCCCCTTTCACCCATGGTAGTAGATGAGCCAAAATTGGGGACATGACACACATTGATTTTCACTTGTATATATTTATTTATCTCCTTTATTAAATATTTACGCCATTCTAATTTTCAAACATCATTTATTATCCCCCTTATTCCAAATCCCAAAGCTTCCACCCCTAACCTAGGAAACTAGTAATTTTCCTCCTTGGCAATTATTGGACCCTTAGCATCAATTTGATAAAATCTTATGAATATGTCCAATGGGATTAGGCCATTTTTATCCAATGCAAAATTTGGGACATGACAATACCCCCTGTTGTCCAGCCGGTAGGCCTTTATCGTCCACAATTGCTAGAAAAACAGGATCACAAAGCAATAACAATAAACAAAAATGCAAATATAATCACACATACACATTACAAGAGAAACACAGATATATCGTGGTTCACCCAACTTGGGCTACATCCACACTGAAGTTGCTAGTCCTTATTATTATTCTTTCCAACAAAGTGAAGGGATACAACCTGCAGCACAGCCGCTGCACTTCCTCTTCACTGTCACACAGTCTCTCTTCATGATCTCAGAGATCTTTACAATGCATAAAACCTAATACATCAACCCTAGCCGTATTACAATGTCTTTCTTTTATAAGGGAAATACAATGGGGAAAATACCATGGGTTACCCAAAACCATGGGCCCCTAAAAAAAACTCCCCTGGAACCCCGTGGGGGGCGATGCCCCCCCACACCACCCCCCACTGGGGTGAGTGTACAGTCCACCTATATATCATATAAAACTGGGGTACAAAGACGGCTGAATAATAATATCTCTGAATCTGGATATCAGGCTCCACAACCAACAACAATGTCCTCGTCCACCCCATACCACCATGTCCTCTTCCACCACATCATCTCCAGTTACCACCACTATTGTGGCAACTACTGTGGTAGCACCCATAGTTCCTCCATCTACATATGTTCCCCCCCCCATGACTGCATCGGAGTATGTTTTCCAGCCAACTGCTCTACCTGCTAGCCCAGAAGCTCAGCCATGTCCATTGTCGGAGGTGTTCATGGTGAGAATCAAGTTAATTTATGAAATTTTTTTGATGCATTAACCAAAATTAATTTAAGCAATTATTATTTTTCAATGAAATGATTTTCGTAAATGTTGTAGGGTGGAATTGCTGAGAGGCTCAGCAGATCTAGGACACCTTCTTCTCGTCTCCCACTCGCATCAGCGGTGAGTTATTTAAGATTTGAATTGTACATTCATTTTATAAATGTGGTAAATGTTACAAATACTTGCAACCAATGGTACCTTATATCATTTGTTTCAGAGCGTGGAGACACGGTCTACTCCTAGATGGAAGAAGACCCAAGGTAGCAGTAGATCTAAGAAGAGAAAGATCGATTTTGGAGATGCACCAGGGAGTGACCGGGGTGGTCACAATGCTTGACGTGCCATGTTATCTACATTAACCACGATGTGGCACCTTTGGGCACTAGTTTCCATGTACTTTGTATCTACGGGACAGGTTTCCATGTATTTTGGATCTATGGCACGAGTTGTCAGATTTTGTATAGGGAACTAGTTGCCATGTATTTTGGATCTATGACATGAGTTGTTGGATTTTGTATAGGGCATGAGTTGTCATCGTATGTACATTGGGAACCATGTTCCACTATTTTCCTGAAAATTTATATATTTGTTCAAGTTTTGTTCCACTATGGTTTTATCTCATGGATTTATATATAGTTTTGTTCGAGTTTTGTTCTATATATGCGTATAATGATTTGGATTCAAATGTATGTCATGGTGATTTTGGATGAAACCTAGAGCACCATTTTAGGTTTTTTATTGCAACGACAACAATTATTAAGGCCAATATTTCAAACAAGATGTAATTTTAACCCCGAATAAAAAGGAAGGTGATTTTGGGAGGACCATTTTTTTATTCGGAGATCAAGTTCACTTGAATCCAAGACAATTTCTCTCACAACTAAGTTAATATTCCGACTACATAGTACTTTAGGCAACTCATCCAACCATAAAAAATCATAGCACTCTCTTCCACTACCCTACTTAACACAATGAATATATGCTCTTTCTCTACTCAATAATCCCTTAGGGATATTGTTCCCTTACAATGGTCTTTAGTATATGTAGAAATAATCAAATCCAATAAATTATTTTAGGAAATAACTAGATAAAGAATACAACTTGTTTCCTAAGGAACCAATGAGAAACATTAACCAACAAGTGAAGAATTTATACATTTCCTAAGCTTTAATATGTTCATCTACAATCCCTCTCTCTCTCCCCGAACATATACAAATTCCTCTTTTATACTACTAATTCTGTCATTTTCAAGTTTGGTCAATGGGTAACAAATATAGAGAATACAACATGAGGAGCGGAGAGTATGAACTTGAGAATTGGAAAATAATGGGATAATGATCCCCAATGAGGTAGGAGAATGAAGTACTCCTCACACTTCTACAAACTAATTTTACTTTTCCCAAGCTTACATAACTACACAAGGTAGACTTCCTCACCAACTTCCACATGAATTTATGATTGGATTCAGAGGTAAAGGAAGTGGATGAACTTTATTGAAGGCACATGATGAAAAGGTGGGAGTTCTTAGAATGAAACTTGGTAATGGATGATTAATTTCTCATAAGATCCCTCTATGTTTCTTCTCCAGTGGAATCACAACCCATCCCGTGGTCTTTGCAACCATCTTTGATTGCTATATTAAATTCTAACATTAATATTTTGATAGCTTTGAGTTCATCATGGTAAGCCTACCAAATTGTTCATACAATTGTATTTACAACATCTACATGACTATCCATTCATTAGTCGAGGCTTGGCCTTGAGATGCATATTTACAACATTTACACATGGTGTCATTTATTTTAGCTTACATGGATCAAACCCATTTACGATATGTACACAATTTGATACAACACATCCCATGTGTCAAAAACAAGGTATTACATGGATCTCCTCCCCTTTGGAAATAACATTGGCTTCAATGCAACTTGAGATCAAAACCAAACTAGGTACACATTTTTCATGGCATCCTCTATTTCCCACATAACATCATTGGTCCAAAGTGCTTTCAATTCACCTTTACCCATTCATTAAGAACATGAATTTTTACTTTATTTCATTTTTAAATCGTGGAATCACATACAATCGATAACATAACTATTAACTCATTTTAATAGGTCACAGGATGTCCTGAAACCCACGGAGTTGACGGTTTTTCGATCTGAGCCACGGTCGTCATTCTATGACTCGTTCTGTGTCACATCCAAAAGTCCTTCAAGGACACCTGCTGAATACCTACCGGGGGCATAGAATTCCAACCGTGCAAAAAAACCGGGTTTTGGGGAGTCTTGCAAGTGTGTCTAGGAAGGTTCCAGTTGGGAACGCTAGCCATAAGTGCTCGGTCGACGATTTTTTAAATTTGACCCCAATGTGCAAAAATTGCACACTCCCTTACTGAGCAAAACCCTAGTTTCCAAAATGGACCTACAAGATGACACCTAGGCCATGGGACCGGAGGAGAGGGGCACCCATAGCACTATCCCGATGTCTTGAATGCAACAGATTTGACGATTGTTGATCCGATTCATAATCATCATTCTATGGCTCGCTCCGTCTAGCATCCAAAAGGCCTTCAGGGACACCTGCTGGATACCTACCAGGGGCATAGAATTCCAATCGTGCAACAAAATCGGGTTCTGGGGAGTCCTTCAAGTGTGTTTAGGAAGGTTCCAGCAGGGAACGCTAGCCATAAGTGCCCGATCGACGATTTTGCAAATTTGACCCCAATGTGCAAAAATTGCACACTCCCTTACTGAGCAAAACCCTAGTTTCCAAATGGACCTATAAGATGACACCTGGGCCATGGGACCGAAGGAGAGGGGCACCCCTAGCACTATCCCGATGTCCTAAATAAAATGAATTAGATGTTTTGTTGATCCGAGCCACGATCGTCATTCTATGGCTCGTTCCATCTCGCATCCAAAAGGCCTTAAGGGACACCTGCTGGATACCTACCTGGGGCATAGAATTCCAACCATGGAACAAAACGGGGTTCCGGTAAGTCCTTCACATGTGTCTAGGAAGGTTCCAGCTGGGAACGCTAGCCATAAGTGCTCGATCGACGATTTTGCAAATTCGATCCCAATGTGCAAAACTTGCACACTCCCTTATTGAGCAAAACCCTAGTTTTCAAAATGGACCTACAAGCTGACACTTGGGCCATGGTACTGGAGGAGAGGGGCACCCCTAGCACTATCTCGATCTCCTAAATCCAATGGAGTCAACGGTTTGTCGATCCGAGACATGGTTGTCCTTCTATGGCTCATTCCGTCTCCAAACAAACATCGTGTCACATGAGGGTAATCCTAGTTTCTTCTTTCAAGAGAAACTAAGAAAAAAATAGTTTCTCATATCATTGAAGAAGACCTCACAGTCCCAAGGTCAAGGGGTTTCAGTACTTGACCCAATCATGCCTAAGTGCATAGTCACTTACTAAGAAAAAATCTATTTCTTTATATCCATGAGCAATATGATCATTAGGAAATGGAACCACATGAGAGAGGTTCCCCTAGATCAAATGCATTGTTATGGACCCAATGGATTTGATGGGTCATTGATATGATCCACTACCATTATTTTATGGCAACTTGTAGGTCGCCTTCTAAATCCTTTTAGGGACACATGGGTGATTCTGTCATTAGGGAACAAAAATTGAACCAGGCATTAGAATTGAGTTTCATAAGCTCCTGCATGTGTGTTTGTACATCCTCAATGTGAAGGACCTGCAACAATTAATTAATAAGAATATGCGAAATAGCAGAAATGACAGAACTCAGAATCACTTTTATATTGATCACAGGCCACTTTGAGGGAGAAACCTCCTATGAGCAAGCTCAATATAAATAACTTCACGGTGCCTTCATAGGTCTCAAAACACACCTATATACTAAGTCTAGGCGCCAATACTATGGGTCAAAACCATGGGCCACTACAAACTATGGATCAACAATACTACGAGCGACTTACAAAGCATATGCGCCAACAATAATAACACAAACTATTGATCAACAAATACTACGAGACGACTTACAAAGCATATGCATCCAACAACAATATACTAACAAAGTAAAGACATGGGTTCCTAACATCCCCTCCCCCTTAAAAAAAACTTTGTCCTCAAAGCTTTAGATGTGGAAATTGTTGTTGAATCTGAAGGAGTGGTTCCCATGTAGCATCCTCTGGTTGCATGTCGTGCCACTGAATTAAGACCTCTGTGATAGAGCGAGAGCAAAGCTGACGAGTGCGTCAATTGAGGATGGCCTCTGGCTCCAAAAGGATGGATCCTTCATTATCTAGTTTGGGTAAAACAATTTTCCCACTGATGTTGGTGCCAAGAACTTTCTTCAGACAAGAGACATGAAAGACTGGATGAATGCGGGAAGAAGGAGGAAGTTCCAATTTATAAGGAACGGACCCCAATCTTCTGAAGAATCCGATATGACCCATAGAACTTTGGAGCGAGCTTATGATGCCCTTTGAGTTTCAGGGAGGATTTCTTGTATGGTTGGAGACGAAGAAAAACCATATCGCCTACTTGAAAAGTGCGCTCAGAGTGGTGCTGATCAGCTTGTTGCTTCATGCGATTTCTTGCCATGTGAAGATTGTCCCGCAAAATGCGAAGAATCTGATCGCGGTTTCAAAGGACCGTATCAACTTCTTGAACTGGTGAACTGTTGGGGGTGTATGGAAGAAGAACTGGAGGTGCCTGACCATAGACTGCTTCATATGGGGTCATTTTAGAGGCAGTGTGGTAAGAGGTATTGTACCACCATTCAGCGAGAGGGAGCCACTTTTCCCACTGATGTTGTTGTTCAGAGGTGAAGCAACGAAGATAAGTTTCCAAGCATTTATTGATAATTTCAGTCTGACCATCTGTTTGTGGGTGATACCCTGAACTCATCTTCAGTTTGGTGCCAGTGTGGCGAAATAGTTCTATCGAAAAATGACTAGTGAAAGTCGCATCACGATCCGAGACAATGGAAGAAGGGATGCCATGAAGATGAAAGATATGGTCTAGGAAAATTTGAGCGACTGAGGAGGCTGTATAGGGATGTATGAGAGCACAAAAATGACTATATTTGGAGAGGCGATGAACCACAACGAGAATCACTGTCTTCCTGCCATATTTAGGGAGCCCTTCAATGAAATCCATAGAAATATTTGTCCAAATCCGTGTAGGTATGGGAAAGGGTTCGAGCAATCCTGGAAGGAGTGTTGTTTCATCCTTATTGCGCTGGTAGGTATCACATTCAGCCACCATCTGTTGAATTGTCCTTTTCATGCCCTGCCAAAAGAAGTTACGTCGTGCCCGTTCATACGTTATGAGGAACCCAGAGTGCCCTGCCGATGGAGAAGCATGGAGTTCATAGAAGACATCCTGTTGAAGATCTGTGCTCTGGGGAAGCACCAGACGACCCTTGTATCTCAGAGAAGCACCATCCCAAGAGTAATGTGGTACAGCAGAAGGGTTGTTGGTCAAGCGTTGGATGATTTGAGATAAGGAAGAGTCATTGACAAAACCCTGTTGAACAGATTGCAACCAATTTGGAACAGGCATAGAAATAGCTGAAAGAGAACCTTGGGCATCAAATGTGCGAGAAAGAGCATCTGCCACAATATTGTCTTTACCCTTCTTGTAAGTGATCTCATAGTCATAACCCATGAGTTTGCTAACCCATTTCTGTTGTGCTGGGGAGGAGACATGCTGTTCCAAGGAATATTTCAGACTCTGGTGATCAGTCTTGATGCAGAAATGATTCCCTAATAGGTATGGTCGCCACTTCTGTACTGCATGCAAAATAGCCATCATTTCCTTCTCATAGGTAGAGGCAGCTAAATTATTACCTGAAAGGGCTTTGCTGGTGAACGTAATGGGGTGTTCGTCTTGAAGGAGAACAACACCAAGTCCATTGCCGCAAGCATCACACTCAATAGTGAAGGGCTTGGAAAAATCGGGTAAAGCTAGAACAGGTGTAGTACACATAGCTTGTTTTAGTTTGTCAAATGCACACTGAGCAGCATGTGTCCATGTAAAAGCATCCTTTTTCAATAGAGCAGTTAATGGAGTTGCAATCTTCCCATAATCCTTGAAAAACTTGCGGTAGTAGCCAGTCAACCCCAAAAAACCACGAAGGCTCTTGAGTGTTTGAGGATGCGGCCAATTGTTCATGGCATCGATTTTGGAAGGATCCATGCGAACCCCTTGTGCTGAGATAATGTGCCCGAGATACTCAACTTCCTTCTGTCCAAAAGCACATTTAGACTGCTTGGCATGGAGATGATGGTCAGAGAAAAGTTGCATGACAAGATCTAGATGCTGGAGATGTTCATCCCATGTTTTACTGTAGATGAGGATATCATCAAAGAATACTAAAATGAATTTCCGCAAGTAGGGTCGAAATATTTTATTCATTAAGGCCTGGAATGTGGAAGGAGCATTAGTGAGGCAATAGGGCATGACCAAAAACTCATAATGGACATCATGTGTGCGGAAAGCTATTATAGTGATAGATCATCCTCATGAACTCGAATTTGATGATACCCAGAACGAAGATCCAACTTGGAGAAAAAGTGAGCCCCATGAAGCTCATCAACAACAGGAATTGGAAACTTATCCTTGATGGTGAGGTGATTAAGTGTTCGGAAGTCAATGCAGAGGCGCCATGACCCATATTTTTTGCGGACAAGAAGAACTGGAGAAGAAAAGGAACTAGTGCTTGGGCGAATAATACCTTGCTTCAATAAGTCCCGAACGAGCATTTCAGTCTTCGTTTTTTGGTGAAATGGGTAGCGATAAGGCCTGATGTTGGGAGGAACGCTGCCAGGAAGGAGCTGAATACGATGGTCTTCTGGCCTTGAAGGTGGCAATCCCATTGGTTCAGCAAAGACACCTGTATATCGATCCAGAATTTGTTGTAGATCCAAAGGAGTAATGGAGACCGCTGATGGTTGCATCTGAATGGAATAGATTTGAGTGACCATGTGAATTCTTCTTGAGGAGTTTTTCCATGTGATGTGAACTAATGATGCTGACAGAACCTGGTTGTAATCCTGTTAATGTGTGTTTTTGTCCATTGAGGAAAAACTGCATCCAAAGTTCAGCAAAATCCCATAAGATAGGGCCAAGTGTGCGTAGCCATTGAGCGCCCAAAACCACATCACATCCGTCTAAGGTCAAGGAAAACATGTCAGAGCGCAAGGTATAATCTCCCATAGAGATACACACATTTTGACACTTCCCTTTGCAAGGTAAGGTGCCCCCCATTGGAAACCATGACTTCAAAGTTGGAGCAAGGATGGATAAAACAATTAGCTTGTTTGGTGATTCGAGGGTCAATGAAATTATGAGTGCTACCAGAATCAATGAGTATGGTAAGAGGAAGCTTCTTGAAGTATTCCTTGACCCGCATTGTGTGGGGGGTGGTGATTCCAGCTAAAGCATGGAGAGATATCTCTGACTGGTCATCCTGAGATGGAGGGTCAATAGGCGGTTCCTGAATGTCGACCTGAGCATCCATTGTTTCTGGATCTTCGTCACCAATTTCAGAGGCAAGCGGAGACTACACATCCAAGGGATAGAGCTTTTCCTGAACACATCTATGTCCCCGAGTGAATTTCTCATCACAATTATAGCAAAGCCCCTTTTCTCTACATGCTTGCATCTCTGTTTCAGACAAACGCTTGATAGGAGTTGGTCGAGGAGCCTGCGGTACAGGTCGTCGTTGAGAACCCCATATTTCGGAAGGGAACGAAGTGAGCTTGGAGCGTTGCTGGGCTACAACCTTGTCTTCTGACAACTTAGCCAACCCTAGGGCTTCGATCATTGTGTTGGGACAGAACATTTTGACCTTAGAGCGGATGGCATCCTTTAGACCACTGATAAAACAACTCCGGTAAAAGTCATCAGACAATCCTTCAGTGTGGTTGGCTAGTTTCTCAAATTCAGTTTGGTACTCTCTCACAGTGCCAATTTGGTGAAGTTTAGTGAGGGCTCCTATGAAGTCATCAAAAGTACTAGGACCAAATCATTGCAAAAGGAGCTGGCAAAAGTCTGGCCATTTTGGCTCTTCATGAGCCTTGATGTACCAACGGTACCATTGAAGAGCTTCCTGTTCCAAATGAAAGGATGCAAGAAGAACTTTGTTGACATCAAATGTATTATGCAGACTGAAATACTGTTCTGCACGATAGATCCATCTAGTTGGATCAGTACCATCGAAGCGAGGAAAATCAAGCTTCGGACCATGGAAATTGCTGGAAGAAGAGAACCCATTGTCTGATGAAGACTCGGACTGCCATTTGTTGTTCATAGTTGAATGTTCAAGATGGAGGCCGAGAAATTTTTCATCCAGATCCTGGAGTTTGGCTTGGATGGTTGTAAGTGCTCCTTCTATGGTTTTTTCTCCTGCACGGGTGACAACCATAACCAGGAGTTTTTTTTTTTTTTTTTGGTTGACTGGGTTGGAAAACAAAAACATAAACTGCTTCAGTAAAGGAAAATCTGGACTTGGGAAAAAATCTGAAGGGTAATTGGGGTTTGACTAGGTTTTGGACACTGTCGAATAGACAGGGAAGCAAAAAATGAGGATTTCAGAAGTGGGGTGAAAGAATGAAATTTTTTGGCAAAGGGGGACAAAGAAGCAGAATTCAGAAAGGAACTCTGTGGTAAAATTTGAAGGTGATTGGGTGAAATATGAGGATGTTATGGCAAACCCTAAAAATAGACAAATTTGGGATTTCGGGCTTTGGGAAGGGGAATTGGGGATAGGGTCCTCAGGAATAAAATATGTAGGATGGGATGACAGGGGTTCCCTGAAAATTTCAAGGGAAATAGAGTGAAAACAAGGGAGATATGGAGAAAAAACTGTTTTGTTTTGTTTTGTTTTTTTGTTTTTTGGCTTTTTTTTTTTCCAGACTGGAGCGGCTACGGCTCGGAAGGGATCTGTTAGGAACCCATGTCTTTACTTTGTTAGTATGTTGTTGTTGGACGCATATGCTTTGTAAGTCGTCCCGTAGTATTTGTTGATCAATAGTTTGTGTTATTGTTGTTGGCGCATATGCTTTGTAAGTCGCCCGTAGTATTGTTGATCCATAGTTTGTAGTGGCCCATGGTTTTGACCCATAGTATTGGCGCCTAGACTTAGTATATAAGTGTGTGTTGAGTCCTATGAAGGCACCGTGAAGTTATTTGTATTGAGCTTGCTCATAGGAGGTTTCCCCCTCAAAGTGGCGTGTGATCAATATAAAAGTGATTATGAGTTCTGTCATTTCTGCTATTTCGCATATTCGTATTAATTAATTGTTGCAGGTGCATCACATCTGGTATCAGAGCACTTTCTTGGGCTCGCAGGGTGAAATTTCTACCAATTTTTTTTTTCGCATCTGTTGCAGGTTCGGATTTGGGAATAATCCATATCTGCTTAACTGTGGGAAGTACTTGGGCATAAGCCCTAAAAGTCATTGTGAGGAGTACCACAGGAACTCCGAAGTAGCTGGCCCATTGAGAGGACCTGCCAGCGAAAAGGGCAACGACCCCTACCTGATTGACTAGTTCCCACCCGTGAGGTAAACCAAGAGCTGTAGTTTGTGGCAAAGCAGTTATCAGTTTTACCTGAGCCGTGGAGTGAGGGGTACTGCCCCAATACGCAAGCCGTCAGACAACATTGGTGGCCGAGTGAAACCCCTAAACTGTTAGGAAGCCGCACATACCTGGGGGTCCATATCTACTTTCAGCTGAACTATTATCAATCACTACTGCGCCGTTTCAGATCCATTTTGCAAGCCGTTCCAGATCCAATCGTTTTCAATCCATTCGGCGCTGTTCCAGATCCCTTCCGAGCCGTAGCCGCTCCAGTCTGGAAAAAAAAAATCAATTTTTTGTCCATATCTCCCTTGTTTTCACTCTGTTTCCCTTGAAATTTTCGGGGAACCCCTGTCATCCCATTCTGCATATTTCATTCCTGAGGACCCTATCCCCCAATTCCCCTTCCCAAAGCCCGAAAGCCCACATTTGTCTATTTTTAGGGTTTGCCATAACTTCCTCAGATTTCACCCAATCACCTTCAAATTTTACCACAGAGTTCCTTTTTGAATTCTGCTTCTTCGTCCCCCCTCTGCCAAATTTTCCCATTCTTTCACCTCGCTTCTGAAATCCTCATTTTTGCTTCCTTGTCTAGTCGACAGTGTCCAACACCTAGTCAAACCCCAATTACCCTTCAGATTTTTTTCCCAAGTCCAGATTTTTCGTTACTGAAGCAGTTTCTGTTTTTGTTTTCCTACCTAGTAAAAAAAAAAAAACCTCCTGGTTATGGTTGTCAACCCGTGCAGGAGAAAAAACCATGGAAGAAGCACTTGCAGCCATCCAAGCCAAACTCCAGGATCTGGATGAAAAATTTCTTGGCCTCCATCTTGAACATTCAACTATGAACAACAAACGACAGTCCAAGTCTTCATCAGACAATGGGTTCTCTTCTTCCAGCAATTTCCGTGGTCCGAAGCTTGATTTTCCTCGCTTCAATGGTACTGATCCAACTGGATGGATATATCGTGCAGAACAGTATTTCAGTCTGCATAATACTTTTGATGTCAACAAAATTCCGCTGACATCCTTTCACTTGGAACAGGAAGCTCTTCAATGGTACTGTTGGTACATCAAGACTCATCCAGAGCCCAAATGGTTAGACTTTTTCCAGCTCCTTTTGCAACAATTTGGTCCTAGTGCTTTTGATGACTTCACCGGAGCCCTCACTAAACTTCGCCAAATTGGCACTATGAGAGAGTATCAAACCGAATTTGAGAACCTAGCCAACCACACCGAAGGATTGTCTGATGACTTTTACCGGAATTGTTTTATCAGTGGTCTAAAGGATGCCATCCGCTTTGAGGTCAAAATGTTCTGTCCCACCACAATGATGGAAGCCCTAGGGTTGGCTAAGTTGGCAGAAGACAAGATTGCAACCCAACAACGCTCCAAGCCCACTTTTTTTCCTTTCTGAAATATGGGTTCTCAATGACCACCTATACCCGCAGGCTCCTCGACCGACTCCTATCAAGCGTTTGTTTGAAACAGAGATGCAAGCACGCAGAGAAAAGGGGCTTTGCTATCAATTGTGATGAGAAATTCACTCGGGGACATAGATGTGTTCAGCAAAAGCTCTATCTCTTGGATGTGGAGTCTCCGTCTGCCTCTGAAATTGGTGACGAAGATCCAGAAACACTGGATGCACCGGTCGGACATTCAGGAACCGCCTATTGACCCTCTGTCTCAGGATGACCAGCCAGAGATATCTCTCCATGCTTTAGCTGGAATCACCACCCCCCAAACAATGCGGGTCAAGGGTTACTTCAAGAATCTTCCTCTTACAATACTCATTGATTCTGGTAGCACTCATAATTTCATTGACCCTCGGATCGCCAAACAAGCTGATTGTTTTATCCATCCTTGCTCCAACTTTGAATTCATGGTTGCCAATGTGGGAACCTTACCTTGCAAAGGGAAGTGTCGAAATGTGCGTATCTCTATAGGCGATTATACCTTGCGCTCTGACATGTTTGACTTGCCCTTAGGCAGATGTTATGTGGTTTTGGGGTGCTCAATGGCTACGCACACTTGGCCCTATCTTATGGGATTTTGCTGAACTTTGGATGCATTTTTCCTTCAATAGAAAAAAACACACATTGAAAAGATTACAACTAGGTTCTCTCAGCATCATCAGTTCACATCGCATGGAAAAACTCTTGAAGAAGAATTCACATGGTGTCATCGCTCATATCCATTCCATTTAGATGCAACCATCAGCGGTCTCCACTACTCCTTTGGATCTACAACACATTCTGGATCGATATACAGGTGTCTTTGTTGAACTAGTGGGATTGCCACCTTCCAGGCAAGAAGACCATCGTATTCAGCTCCTTCCTGGTAGTGTTCCTCCCAACATAAGGCCCTATCGCTACCCATTTCACCAAAAAATGGAGATTGAAATGCTCGTTCGGGACTTATTGAAGCAAGGTATTATTCGCCCAAGCACTAGTTCCTTTTCTTCTCCAGTTATTCTTATCCACAAAAAAGATGGGTCATGGCGCCTCTGCATTGACTTCCTAGCACTTAATTTCCTCACCATCAAGGATAAGTTTCCAATTCCTGTTTTTGATGAGTTTCCAATTCCTGTTGTTGATGAGCTTCATGGGGATCACTTTTTCTCCAAGTTGGATCTTCGTTCTGGGTATCATAAAATTCGGGTTCATGAGGATGATATCCCTAAAACAACTTTCCGCACACATGATGGCCATTATGAGTTTTTGGTCATGCCCTTTGGCCTCACTAATGCTCCTTCCACATTCCAGGCCTTAATGAATACAATATTTCGACCCTACTTGCGGAAATTCATTCTGGTATTCTTTGATGATATCCTCATCTACAGTAAAACACGGGATGAACATCTCCAGCATCTGGATCTTGTCATGCAACTTTTCTCTGACCATTATCTCCATGCCAAGCAGTCTAAATTTGTTTTTCGACAGAAGGAAGCTGAGTATCTTGGGCACATTATCTCAGCATAAGGGGTTCGTGTGGATCCTGCCAAAATCGATGCCATGAACAATTGGCCGCATCCTTAGACACTCAAGAGTCTTCGTGGTTTTTTGGGGTTGACTGGCTACTACCGCAAGTTTGTCAAGGATTATGGGAAGATTGGAGCTCCATTAACTGCTCTATTGAAAAAGGATGCTTTTACATGGACACCTGCTGCTCACTGTGCATTTGACAAACTAAAACAAGCTATGTGTACTACACCTGTGCTAGCTATGCCCGATTTTTCCAAGCCCTTCACTATTGAGAGTGATGCTTGCGGTAATGGACTTGGTGTTGTTCTCCTTCAAGATGAACACCCCATTGCGTTCACTAGCAAAGCCCTTTCAGGTAATAATTTAGCTGCCTCTACCTATGAGAAGGAAATGATGGCTATTTTGCATGCAGTACATAAGTGGCGCCCATACCTATTGTGAAAAAATTTCTGCATCAAGACTGATCACCAGAGTCTGAAATATTTCTTGGACCAGCGTGTCTCCTCCCCGACACAACAGAAATGGGTTAGCAAACTCATGGGTTATGACTATGAGATCACTTACAAGAAGGGTAAAGACAATATTGTGGCAGATGCTCTTTCTCGCACATTTGATGCCCAAGGTTCTATTTCATCTATTTCTATGCCTGTTCCAAATTGGTTGCAATCTGTTCAACAGGGTTATGTAAATGACTCTTCCTTATCTCAAATCATCCAACGCTTGACCAACAACCCTTCTGCTGTACCACATTACTCTTGGGATGGTGCTTCTCTGCGATACAAGAGTTGTCTGGTGCTTCCCCAGAGCACAGATCTTCAATAGGCTGTCTTCTATGAACTCCATGCTTCTCCATCGGTAGGGCACTCTCGGTTCCTCAAAATGTATGAACGAGCACGACGTAACTTCTTTTGGCAGGGCATGAAAAGGATAATTCAACAGATGGTGGTCGAATGTGATACCTGCCAGCGCAATAAGGGTGAAAAAACACTCCTTCCAGGATTGCTTGAACCCTTGCCCATACCTACATGTATTTGGATAGATATCTCTATGTATTTCATTGAAGGGATCCCTAAATATGGCGGGAAGACAGTGATTCTCGTTGTGGTTGATCGCCTCTCCAAATATAGTCATTTTTTTGCTCTCAGCCATCCCTATACAGCCTCCTCTGTCGCTCAAATTTTCCTGGACTAGATCTTTCGTCTTCATGGCATCCCTTCTTCCATTGTCTCGGATCGTTATGCAACTTTCACCAGTCATTTTTGGACAGAACTATTTCTCCACACTGGCACCAAACTGAAGATGAGTTCAGGGTATCACCCACAAACAGATGGTCAGACTGAAATTATCAATAAATGCTTGGAAACTTATCTTCGTTGCTTCACCTCAGAACAACATCAGTGAGCAAAGTGGCTCCCTCTCGCTGAATGGTGGTACAATACCCCTTACCACACTTCCTCTAAAATGACCCCATATGAAGCAGTCTAAGGTTAGGCACCTCCAGCTCTTCTTCCATACACCCCCACCAGTTCACCAGTTCAGGAAGTTGACACGGTCCTTCGAAACTGCAATTAGATTCTTCGCATTTTGCGGGACAATCTTCACATGGCAAGAAATCGCATGAAGCAACAAGCTGATCAACACCGTTCTGAGCGCACTTTTCAAGTCAGCGATATGGTTTTTCTTCGTCTCCAGCCGTACAAACAATCCTCCTTTAAACTCAAAGGGCGTCATAACCTCGCTCCAAAGTTCTATGGGCCATATCGGATTCTTCAGAAGATTGGGTCCGTTGCTTATAAATTGGAACTTCCTCCTTCTTCCCGCATTCATCCAGTCTTTCATGTCTCTTGTCTGAAGAAAGTTCTTGGCACCAACATCAGTGGACAAACGATTTTACCCGAACTGGATACTTAAGGATCCATCCTTTTGGAGCCAGAGGCCATCCTCAATCGGCGCACGCGTCAGCTTTGCTTTCGCTCTATCACAGAGGTCTTAATTCAGTGGCACGGCATGTAACCAGAGGATGCTACATGGGAACCACTCCTTCAGATTCAACAACAATTTCCACATCTAAAGCTTTGAGGACAAAGCTTTTTTTAAGGGGGAGGGGATGTTAGGAACCCATGTCTTTACTTTGTTAGTATGTTGTTGTTGGACGCATATGCTTTGTAAGTCATCCTGTAGTATTTGTTGATCAATAGTTTGTGTTATTGTTGTTGGCGCATATGCTTTGTAAGTCGCCCATAGTATTGTTGATCCATAGTTTGTAGTGGCCCATGGTTTTGACCCATAGTATTGGCGCCTAGACTTAGTATATAAGTGTGTGTTGAGACCTATGAAGGCACCCTGAAGTTATTTGTATTGAGCTTGCTCATAGGAGGTTTCCCCCTCGAAGTGGCCTGCGATCAATATAAAAGTGATTCCGAGTTCTGTCATTTCTACTATTTCGCATATTCGTATTTATTAATTGTTGCAGGTGCATCACAGGATCTGAAATAGATAAATCTACAATGGCCCAGAAGTGAGTGGAAATAGAGGGATCTGAAATGGCGCCGAATGGATTGAAAACATCTGGATCTGGAACGGCTTTCAGAATGGATTTGAACGGCTGGATCTGAAACGGCGTAGCAGTGATCGACAACAGTTCAGCTGAAAATAGATATGGACCCCAGGTATGTGCGGCTTCCTAACAGTTCAGGGGTTTCACTCGGCCACCAATGCTGTCTGATGGCTTGCGTATTGGGGCAGTACCCCTCACTCCACGGCTCAGGTAAAACTGATAACCGCTTTGCCACAAACGACAGCTCTTGGTTTACCTCACGGGTGGGAACTAGTCAATCAGGTAGGGGTTGTTGCCCTTTTCGCTGGCAGGTCCTCTCAATGGGCCAGCTACTTCGGGGTTCCTGTGGTGCTCCTCACAATGAGTTTTAGGGCTTATGCCCAAGTACTTCGCACAGTTAAGAGGATAGGGATTATTCCCAAATCCGAACCTGTAACAGATGCGAAAAAAAAAAAAAAATCGGCAGAAATTTCACCCAGCGAGCCCAAGAAAGTGCTCTGATACCAGATGTGAAGCACCTGCAACAATTAATTAATAAGAATATGCGAAATAGCAGAAATGACAGAACTCAGAATCACTTTTATATTGATCACATGCCACTTCGAGGGGGAAACCTCCTATGAGCAAGCTCAATACAAATAACTTCACGGTGCCTTCATAGGTATGAACACACACCTATATACTAAGTCTAGGTGCCAATACTATGGGTCAAAACCATAGGCCACTACAAACTATGGATCAACAATACTACGGGCGACTTACAAAGAATATGCACCAACAACAATAACACAAACTATTGATCAACAAATACTACGGGATGACTTACAAAGCATATGCGTCGAACAACAATATACTAACAAAGTAAAGACATGGGTTCCTAACATTCTTTATATCCATGAGCAAGATGATCATTAGGAAATGGAACCACATGAGAGAGGTTCCCCTAGATCAAATGCATTGTTATGGACCCAATGGATTTGATGGGTCATTGATATGATCCACTACCATTATTTTATGGCAACTTGTAGGTCGCCTTCTAAATCCTTTTAGGGACACATGGGTGATTCTGTCATTAGGGAACAAAAATTGAACCAGGCATCGGAATTGAGTTTTATAAGCTCCTGCATGTGTGTTTGTACATCCTTGACATGGACACACCAGACACGCTCCAAAGGTCAATGGGTTTCAATACTTCACCAAACCATGAAAAAAGTGTATAGTCACTTACATAGAAACACCCTAGTTCCTAAGATCAATCAAGCAAGACAAGAATTGGGTGATGTACCCATGGGAGGGAAGTTCCTCTTAGTGGAATGCATTGTTATGGACCCAACGTAGTTTAGGGTTCGTCGATCTGAGCCACGGTTATCATTTTACGACAAGTTGCAGGCCGCCACCTAAAGGCTTTGATGGACACTTGGTGATTCTGTCATTAGGGCATAAAAATTGAATTCTATAAGATCCTACATGTGTGCTTGGACATTACCAACATGATAACACAACCCATAGTCCCAAGGTTGAGGGGCTTAGTACTTGACCCAATCATACAAAATGTGCATAGTGAGTTCTTGAACAAAACCCTAGTTCCTAAGGTCAATGAACAAGATGAGCATAGGGTGATGGACCCATGGGATAGAGGTGCCCTTATATGGAATGCATTATCATAGACCTAATGGATTTGATGTTTTGTTGACCCGAATGACAATCATCATTTTATGGCGAGTTGCAGGTCACCTCCGAAATCCTTTCAAGGACACTTGGTGATTATGCCATTAGGGCATAAAAATAGATCTGGGCATCTAAATTGAATTCTATAAGATGGTGCATGTGTGTTTTTCCATGATTCGCATGGGAACACCACCCAAGGTCCCAATATTTAGGGTTTTTAGTACTTGATCCAATCAGGGAAAAAGTGCATAGTTACTTATTGAGAAAACCCCTAGTTCATGAGATCAATAAAAAAGACAAGCACTAGGTGATGTACCCATGGGAGAAAGGTTCCCCTAGATGGAATGAATTATCAAAGACCCAATGGAGTCAATGGTTCATTTATACAAGCCACAATCATCATTTTATGGTGAGTTGCAGGTCACATCCTAAATCCTTTTAAGGACACTTCGTGATTTTTTCATTAGGGGATAAAAACTAAACCAAGCATCAAAATTGAGTTCCATAAAATCCCACATGTGTGTTTTTCCATGCTCGACATGGACACACCACCCACAGTCCCAAGGTTTATGGGTTTTAGTACTTGACCCAATCATGCAAAAAGTGCATATTCTCTTAGGGAGTTGTTAGAAGATTTCAAGGATGGGATACTATAAATCATGCTTAAAAAAACCATTGTGTACATTTCATAAGTTTTTTTTAGTTTATTTATATGTTTGATCTAATATCATGTTCTAAGAGTAGTAGTATGAGTACAGACAGTCTCAAATATGAGAGTAATTGGGAAGCCCATGATAACATTATGGTAAGAAGGACATGAGATGCATGAGGTTCTTGAATTTTTTGAAGCTTGTCCACTATGTTTCTATTTTTCCTCAAAGTTTTTCACAATGTAGTGACAATTCCTAGATATAAATGATGTTCCTATTGGTCTAGGTGGAGGAAAAAGAAACACATACAACATCTCATTTAACTAAAGAACTAATGTATTGGTGTTGTAATTGATGCAACCAAATTAGCATAAGCATGGAAGTGTTTTGACTACCTTAACCACTAAAATAATTTATTAGTCAAATATGGGGGGAAGTGATAATTACATGTCAATGAACACTTATATTCCTCCATATGATTATAAATGTACCACTTTACACTAGTTATGGGATCAATAATGTATTCTTCTACTATGTTGTAAGATTAATATGGTATAGTAAATATTCTTGCACTAAGGTGTCTTAATGTGTTTTTTTTCTTTCAACTCATAAATTCAAGACCACTACAATTGATCCATGTCTCAATTCATGATTGTAAGAAAATATCAAACATGAAATTTATGTTGCAAACAACTTTATATGGCCATAAATGCATTATTATTTCAAGCTTCTTATTGCAAATATCAACATGTTCTTATCTAGACTTAAGTTTTATGAACTAGGGTTTTCACCTTCAGATTTGGTCGACAACATAAGCTATAGTGCCTATCACATGATAACTATCTAGGTCAACTACAATATACTAGTAGCTATTAACAAGGAAAACCAATACTATTATTATGGGGTGGCTATATGAATGTTGAGGAAAATCCATATATGAATGCGCATTTTCTTAATATTGAATGTTAATAATTTGAAACCTTATGAGCCATCCACAATTGGAAATTCAAGTGCGGGGAAAGTCTTGTCAAAGAGGACTTACCACTGTAATATTAGGTAGGCATGTAAGTTAATTGAGTGTGGAATTTTGAGAATATTTTATAGGATCCAAACAAACCTAATACATGTCATATATGGTAGTTTGAAATCTCCTTTATGCACGTGTGGGAGTTGGCGGAACCCAAGTCCGCTTGTCAGTTTGGGTTCCGTTCCCCCGGAGCAATTCCTCAAAGTGTCCCTGAATGGCCCCGGGGTGCCGGACCAAGATTCCCGCAGCACCCAAACCGTGGATTCAGTCATGAATCCGTAAATTCAAATAGATCTGTGACATTGGTTTTCAGCTAGGGGACCCCCCACAACGTGCCTCCAACCCCCGAAAATGGTGTTATTGTGCCATCTCTGGAGCTAGGGTTTGGCTCAGTGAAGGCCTTTCGAATATTTCTCAAGGGGGTCATTTATCATCCAAAGGATCCCAGGTGTACGTGGCCACTATGGACACATCCACAATGGCCATACGCACGTGTGAGAGCTGACGAAACCCAAGTTCGCTCATCGGTTTGGGTTCTGTTCCCCTGGAGCAATTCCTCAAAGTGTCCCTGAATGGCCCCAGGGTGTTGGACCAAGATGGCCACAACACCCAAACCATGGCTCCGATCGAGAATCCGTCGATTTCGATGGATCCGAGACTTGGTTTTCAGCTAGGGGACCCCCCGCAGCGTGCCTCCAAGCCCTGAAAATGGTGTTATTGTGCCATCTCTGGAGCTAGGGTTTTGCTCAGTGAGGGCCATTCCAAATTCGCTCAAGGGGGCCATTTCTCATCCGAAGGCTCTCGGGCATGCGTGGCCACCGCGGACATGTCCACAATGGAAATACGCACCTGTGGGAGCTGACAAAATCCAAGTCCGCTTGTCGGTTTGGGTTCTATGGCCCCAGAGGAAATCCTCAAAGTGTCCCTGAATGACCCCAGGGTGCCCGATGAAAATACCTGTAGCACCTAAAATGTGGCTTCAATCGCAAATCCATCGATTCCTATGGATTTGGGATGCCGGGTTTCATCTAGGGGACCCCCCACATCATGCCTCGAAGTCCTGAAAATGATGCCAATGTGCCATCTCTGGAGCTAAGGTTTTGCTTAGTGAGGGCCATTCCAAATTCGCTCAAGGGGGCCATTTCTCATCTAAAGGCTCTCGGGCGTGCGTTTCCACCGTGGATACTTCCAAAATGGTCATGTGCACCTGTGGGAGTTGACGGAATCCAATTCTACTTGCTGGTTTGGGTTACGTGGCCCCAAAGCAAATCCTTAGTGTCCCCGAATGGCCTCAGGGTGCCCGACGAAAATGCCCGTAGCACCCAAACCATGGCTTTGATCTAGAATGCGTCAATTATGATGGATCCGGGACACCAATTTTCATCTAGGGGATCCACCACACTGTGCCTCAAAGTCTTGGAAATGGTTCCTATGTGCCATCTACGGAGCTAGGGTTTTGCTCAGTGAGGGCCATTCCAAATTCACTCAAGGGGGCCATTTCTCATCCGAAGGATCCCGAGCATCCATGGCCATTATGCACAAGTCCACAATGGAAATATGCACCATTGTGTACGTGTCCGTGGTGGCCATGCACTCCCGGGAGCCTTCGGATGAGAAATGGTCCCCTTGAGCAAATTTGGAATGGCCCTCACTTAGCAAAATCCTAGCTCTCGAGATGGCACATTGGCACCATTTTTGGGTCTTTGATTCATGGTTTGGGGGGTTCCCTAGGTGGAATCCGGTGTCTTGGATCCATTGGAATCGACGGATTCGCGATCGGAGCCACAGTTTGGGTGCTATGGGCATTTTCGTTGGGCACCCTGGGGCCATTCATGGACACTTTGAGGATTTGCTCCAGGGCCACCGAACCCAAAACGACAAGCAAACTTGGATTCTATCGACTCCCACAAGTGAAAGTGACCATTATGGACATGTCCATGGTGGCCACACATGCCCGGGAGCCTTCGGATGAGAAATGACCCCCTTGAGCGAAATTGGAATGGCCCTCACTGAGCAAAACCCTAGCTCTGGAGATGGCACATTGGCACCGTTTTTGAGTCTTCAAGGCATGGTTTAGTGGGGCCCCTAGCTGAAACCCAACGTCCCAGACCCATGGAATTGACGGATTCATGAACGAAGTCACGGTTTGGGTGCAACGGGAATTTTTGTCGGGCACCTGGGGCTATTCAGGGACACTTTGAGGATTTGCTCTAGGGCCACGAAACCCAAACCAGCGAGCAGAATTGGATTCCGTTAGCTCCCACAGGTGTGTATTTCCATTGTGTATGTGTCCACGGTGTCCAGGCACTCTCGGGAGCCTTCGGATGAGAAATCTCCCACTTGAGCGAATTTGGAATGGCTCTCATTGAGCAAAACCCTAGCTCCGGAGATGGCACATTGGCACCGTTTCCAGGACTTCGAGGCATGGTGTGGGGGGTCCCCTAGTTCAAAACTGGTGTCTTGGATTCATTGGAATCAACATATTCATGATCGAGGGCACGGTTTGGGTGCAACGAGAATTTTTTTCAGGCACCCCAGGGCCATTCATGGACACTTTTAGGATTTGCTCTTGGGTTACGGAACCCAAAACAGAGAGCGGACTTGGATTTCGTCGGCTCCCATAGGTGCACGTGGCCATTTTGGACATGTCCACGATGGCCAACCATGCCCGGGATCCTTCGCATGAGAAATGCCCCTCTTGAGCAAATGTGGAATGGCCCTCATTGAGCAAAACCCTAGTTCTGGAGATGGCACATTGGCACTGTTTCTGGGACTTTGAGACATGGTGTGGGGGGTCCACAAGCTGAAACCCAATGTCCTGGATCCATCAGAATCGACGGATTCATGATCGGAGACACGGTTTGGGTGCTACAATAATTTTCGTCAAGCACCCCGGGGCCATTCAGGGACACTTTGAGGATTTGCTCTTGGGCCACAGAACCCAAACCAGTGAGCAGACTTGGATTCCGTCAGCTCCCACAGGTGCAAGTGGGCATTGTGGACGTGTCCACGTTGGCCACTCAGACCCGGGAGCGTTTGATTGAGAAATGGCCCCCTTGAGCGAAATTGGATCACCTCTCTTTCACATTTGTGAAGACCTGTGATCACTAAGGTTACTAATATCTTGTTCTAACACTAAGGCCATTTCCCTAGTAGAACACATGGAGAGCGGAGCTAACACCTAACATAATTTTGGATGTAAACACTAGAGGAGACCTCTTTTTTGATATTATTTGTAACTTCGGAAGATATTCAATAGTATATTGTATGTATTACATTTGTACTTTATTGTATCCCCAATGGAGATGTATTATTCCTCCGGTTGGAAGTGTAGTCAGTTGTACTTGCAAGTGTCGCAAGTTATATCGTAAGTGTCGTAACTTATACTTGATGGGTTATTAGACCACCCTAGTGGGGGTCGGCCCAGTCAGCATTATGTTATGTGGTTAAGTTGGGGCCGACCTAGTTGAGTAAAGGTAGTGTGAAAATAAGTGTATAAATAGAGAGTGTGTCTCTCTATTTTACACATTCTCTTATTGATTCACTTCGCATTAGTGAGAGAGAGGAGGAGTGCGCACAAGTGGAGGAAGAGTATGCTGCTGCTATCTATCTCTTGGGTTTGATCATGGTGATCATTGTATTGATGCTTATTCTATTTCTAAGGAAGTTGCGGGGTTTTTCACCTTCTTGGTTTTCCCTGGTGAAATGTTTTGTGTCTCTTGTCTCTTGTCTCTTATGCTTGATATGTTGTACATGTTGTTGCTTCAGTTAAGATCCTAGATCAGATTGAATTAAATTCTAAAAAACTAACATGGTATTAGAGCTATCCTGAAGGAAGGCATGGTATGGCATTTATGACACTTGTTGCACTTGCGACAAATTGGAGGTTAGGGCTTGATATAGCAAAAACCAGTCATCATGGCACTTTCACCAGAAATCCATTTTGGCGAATGTTCAGGTTCTGAAACTTCTACAGGACGTAGCTAACATCCCCATGTATCTTGTGTTCGAAGGAAAACCTCATATTCATTTTAATTTGTGATTTATGATCCGTACAAGTTAGGGTTTCGGCCTCTTCCAGATCTCAGTCATAAAAAGGTGACCTAGGAAAACAGGTCACAAATTCGGCTAGGAAGCTCCAAATGAAATTTTGTAAAAAGTTACAAGTAGGGAATAGATTGTAACTTCACAAGCCGAAGTTTCAGAGGTCAAATTTGAACCAGTGACACGTGGCACACCGTACAATTTCGCTCACCTGTTTTATCCCATAAACAGGTCACGTTGCGACACTTGGAATTACTTTCTCTTAGAGAATCCAATTAAGGTCAGACCTGTGGGGTTAGAAGGATGACAGGTCAGGATACCACAGGATGAAGTTTTAGACCCTGTGGATTCATAAGTTCTGAGTTACACCAGAAACAATCAGGTGCATATTTATGTCAAAATAGAATTGGATTCTGAGCACCTTCATCCTTGGCTTATCACTGCTGCGGGAATTTAGGGTTTCAGAGAAAGTTGTAATTATTGGATTCAGATACCACGGCTGGATTCTCCTCATCAAAATTGAAATTTAGAGACCAAGGTCAATTTTTTTGGTTGGGCAGAAGATCGGGCCTGATGAAACCCTAGTTTGGGATTTTGATTGGAAAGGTGGAAAATTAGGGCTTTTGCCAAAGTTAGAATTTTTGAAATCTATGACCACGGCTAGAAGCTCCTTGGAAAAATCAAAATTTAGAGTACAAGATCAAACCTTTTGGTTGGGCAGAATACCGGGCTTTATCAAACCCTAGTTCGAGATCCTGTCTAGAAGATTCGGAAGTTTCAAAGTCAATTTTGAGGGGCCAAATTTTGGAGATTTCAAAATTGAAGAATACCAGCTTGATTATCTCAGCAAGGCACATCTTTTCATCCAATCAGAAGTTTTAAATTCAAAGTTTGAATTTTTAGGGTTTCTCTGACAAACCCTAATCGAGCTCCAAATCCAGTTTTAGCAAATCAAAGTGGATTGGGCTAATCCTAGAAAAGAATGAATTGGACACCTGCATAAGTGAAGAAGCTCCAGTTCCAGAGGGAGATGAGGCTAAGGCCTTACATAAGAAGGCTACTAGGAATCCCGAGAGGTATGACTTGAAAAGATACAGGTATGGTTGGAAATCTGTTCATGATTAAGTTTATGATATGTTTGTCTTCATATTATTGAGTTTAGTACAATCTTGTTTAATTTTAGACTTGTCTTATCACCCTAGTAAAAGTATGAATGCATGTGAATGATAGAAGACATTCATTGATTAGGGTTATGACACTTATGATTGTACTAATGCACTGTGGTGTTGTATGAGGTTTATGTTGTCCGCTAACATGAAAGGTACATCAAGAAAGTTCTAGTTCAAGGACATATGACCATGGTGACATGAAGACAAAGACTCATCCATAGTCATGGATTGCATAGAATCTCTACTTACGAGGTATGAATAATTTTGGCTCTACAATGGTTAAACTTATGAGTTATGCAGGTTACTAGCACAAGTCTTTGAAAGAAGAACGAAAGGACTTTATATGGGTATGTGAGACATAACTAGCAAGCATGACAATCCAGGTATGTTTTTCCTATATCAAGTTAGAATCGTACCTTGTGTTAGGGTCTCTTAGATAAGTATACCTTTGTATGATTGATGATTGTTCATGAAGTTATAAGTTTGGGTAATCAAGGGTTTATGCATATTATGTTTCTTACCTTGATTGATTATATGACTAACCAGAAGAGTTCTATGGTCAAATAAGAATATGAATGAGTAAAATAAGTACTCCCTGAAACCTTGAAGACTAATGCTTATTATCTTTGTTTGAAATGATCATGACCATACATGTTTAAGATTATTTAGAATCATAATGTTTTGATAGTATTGAGATTATACTAATGGATGTATGGTTATGTATGAGATCTTGAGGATGACACAATCATGACACTAGTGCACACTTAAGCATGCATAGTGGTCCAGGATGAATATAAGTTCAAGGACAGGTAATCCAGGAAGTAAAGATCAAGAGGGAGCACACTCCAGTAGTTCCTGCAAGGAAGCAAAGATTGAGAGGGAGTCCACCCTACAAGTAAACAAAGATAAGTATTTGGATTGTCATTACTTAAATGATGTTGTCCAGTAATGTACATATTTATGTTCCTAGATTTAGGATGTAGTTTATGCATTAATGAACAAGATACTACTAATATAGTAATGGGTAAGTGGCCTATGGTACTGTACAACATTCCATTTCTACTTATCTAGAATGAAACCTCTTTGCGGACATGTTGGGAGTTGTGCAAACTCTTAACAACGTTCTGGTAGAGATGGAAGGCATCTAGAAAGTTACCGTGTGAATACGGATATGGATAAATGTTGTATTGAGGCAATGGCTAAGATAATTGCATGACTGCATGACATATGTACTTATGTGTAAGATTTTGTTTTTGAAAAAGTATGAGAAGTTTCGAATCATGCAATTGAATTTGACTTGTAGGAAAGATCGTGTACAATCACCTACAAAAGAAGGACTACAACATTTGTTCCAGCAACGAAGAAAACTATCTATTGAAGATATTGAAGAATTTGAAGTTCCTAGGATACGAGATGCAGTGATGGAAGAATTCCATGATCGAGGAATACTAGTCGATCATGAAGAATGATGTTTGGGATATGGCCCCAAGACCAGAAGGGAAGTCTATTGTGACTTCCAAGTGGATCTACAAGATCAAGCATGCTACAGATGGAAGCATAGAGAAGTATAGAGTTTGTGGCTCGTGGCTTCTCCTAGAAAGAGGGGATAGACTATGAAGAGACTTTTGCTCCTGTAGCCAGATACACTTCCATTAGAACAATACTTGCTCTGGCTGCAGTGATGAAGTGGAAGATACACTGGATGGATGTCAAGACAACTTTCTTGAATGGTGTAGTCGAAGAGGAAGTGTATGTGGAGCAACCACTCATATTTGAGACACATGACAGGGATTCATATGTGTACAGATTGAAGAAAGCCTTGTATGGCTTGAAGCAAGCTCCTAGGACTTGGTATGGTAGGATAAACAGCTTTCTATTCAGTTTGGGATTTACCAAGAGTAAAGCATATTCCAACCTTTACTACAAGGTTCAGGAAGGCAATCCAGTGATACTACTACTGTATGTGGATGACCTGTTTGTGACAGGTGAGGTTAGATTGATTGCCGACATGATTTGGAAGCTTGCTACCGAGTTTGAGATGAAGGACTTTGGGATGATGCACTACATTCTAGGCATGGAGGTGTGGCAAAGTGCAGATGGAATATTCCTTGGGCAAGGGAAGTATGCAGCAGAGATCCTGAAGAGGTTCAGGATGATGGACTGCAAGGCCATGTCCACACCTATGGCATCGAGCTTGAAGCTTCTGTGTAATGCTTCATCTGAGCCGGTTGATGCCACGATGTATCGTCAAATGATTGGGCAACGACCCCTACCTGATTGACTAGTTCCCACCCATGAGGTAAACCAAGAGCTATCGTTTGTGGCAAAGCGGTTATCAGTTTTACCTGAGCCGTGGCGTGAGGGGTACTACCCCAATACGCAAGCCGTCAGACAGCATTGGTGGCCGAGTGAAACCCCTGAACTATTAGGAAGCTGCACATACCTGGGGTCCATATCTATTTTCAGCTGAACTATTGTCAATCACTGCTCCGTCGTTTCAGATCCAGCTGTTCAGATCCATTCTGAAAGATATTCCAGATCCAGTCATTTTCAATCCATTTGGTGCCGTTTCAGATCCCTCTGTTTCCGCTCACTTTCGGGCCGTTGCAGATCTATCTGAGAAAAAAAAAAAAAAAATCTTGGTTATGGTTGTCACCCATGCAGGAACAAAAACCATGGAAGAAGCACTTGCAGCCATCCAAGCCAAACTCTAGAATCTGGATAAAAAATTTCTCGGCCTCCATCTTGAACATTCAGCTATGAACAACAAACGTGGTTATGGTTTTCACCCATGCAGGAGAAAAACCATGGAAGAAGCACTTGCAACCATCCAAGCCAAACTCCAGGATCTGGATGAAAAATTTCTCGGCCTCCATCTTGAACATTCAGCTATGAACAACAAACGGTAGTCTGAGTCTTTATCAGACAATGGGTTCTCTTCTTCCAGCAATTTTCATGGTCTGAAGCTTGATTTTCCTCACTTCAATGGTACTGATCCAACTGGATGGATCTATCATGCAGAACAGTATTTCAGTCTGCATAATAGTTTTGATGTCAACAAAGTTCCACTTGCATCCTTTCATTTGGAACAGGAAGCTCTTCAATGGTACCGTTGGTAACATCAAGGCTCATGAAGAGCCAAAATGGCAAGACTTTTTCCAGCTCCTTTTGCAACGATTTGGTCCTAGTGCTTTTGATTACTTCACAGGAGCCCTCACTAAACTTCACCAAATTGGCACTGTGAGAGAGTATCAAACCGAATTTGAGAAACTAGCCAACCACACTGAAGGATTGTTTGATGACTTTTACCGGAGTTGTTTTATCAGTGGTCTAAAGGATGCCATCCACTCTGAGGTCAAAATGTTCTGTCCCAACACAATGATGGAAGCCCTACGGTTGGCTAAGTTGGAAGAAGACAAGATTGCAGCCCAACAACGCTCCAAGCCCACTTTTGTTCCCTTCCGAAATATGGGTTCTCAATGACCACCCATACCGCAGGCTCCTCGACCAACTTCTATCAAGTGTTTCTATGAAACAGAGATGCAAGCACGCAGAGAAAAGGGGCTTTGCTATAATTGTGATGATAAATTCACTCGGGGACATAGATGTGTTCAGCAAAAGCTCTATCTCTTGGATGTGGATTCTCCGCCTGCCTCTGAAATTGGTGATGAAGATCCAGATACAGTGGATGCTCATGTCGACATTCAGGAACCTCCTATTGACCCTCCGTCTCAGGATGACCAGCCAGAGATATCTCTCCATGCTTTAGCTGGAATCGCCACCCCTCAAACAATGCGGGTCAGGGGTTACTTCAAGAAGCTTCCTCTTACAATAGTCATTGATTCTGGTAGCACTCATAATTTCATTGACCCTCGGATCACCAAACAAGCTGATTTTTTAATCCATCCTTGCTCCAACTTTGAAGTCATGGTTGCCAATGGGGGCACCTTACCTTGCAAAGGGAAGTGTCAAAATGTGCGTATCTCTATGGGAGATTATACCTTGCGCTCTGACATGTTTTCCTTGACCTTAAGCGGATGTGATGTGGTTTTGGGTGCTCAATGGCTACGCACACTTGGCCCTATCTTGTGGGATTTTGCTGAACTTTGGATGCAGTTTTCCCTCAATGGACAAAAGCACACATTGACAGGATTACACCTAGGGTCTCTTAGCATCATAAGTTCACATCGCATGGAAAAAATCCTCAAGAAGAATTCACATGGTGTCATCGCTTAGATCCATTCCATTCATATGCAACCATCAGCGGTCTCCACTACTCCTTTGGATCTACAACAAATTCTGAATCGATATACAGGTGTCTTTGCTGAACCAGTGGGATTTCCACCTTCAAGGCCAGAATACCATCGTATTCAGCTCCTTCCTAGTAGCGTTCCTCCCAACATCAGGCCCTAGCGCTACCCATTTCACCAAAAAACGAAGATTGAAATGCTCGTTCGGGACTTATTGAGGCAAGGTATTATTCACCCAAGCACTAGTTCCTTTCCTTCTCCAGTTCTTCTTGTCCGGAAAAAAGATGGGTCATGGCGCCTCTGCATTGACTTCTAAGCACTTAATCACCTCACCATCAAGGATAAGTTTCCAATTCCTATTGTTGATGAGCTTCTTGATGAGCTTCATTGGGATCAATTTTTCTCCAAGTTCGATCTTCGTTCTAGGTATCATCAAATTCGGGTTCATAAGGATGATATCCCTAAAACAGCTTTCTGCACACATGATGGCCATTATGAGTTTTTGGTCATTCCCTTTGGCCTCCCTAATGCTCCTTCCACATTCCAGGCCTTAATGAATAAAATATTTCGGCCCTACTTGCAGAAATTCATTCTGGTATTCTTTGATGATATCCTCATCTATAGTAAAACATGGGATGAACATCTCCAACATTTGGGTCTTGTCATGCAACTTTTCTCTAACCATCATCTCCACGCCAAGCAGTCTAAATGTGTTTTTGGACAGAAGGAAGTTGAGTATCTCGGGCACATTATCTCAGCACAAGGGGTTCATGTGGATCCTGCCAAAATTGATGCCATGAACAATTGGCCGCATCCTCAGACACTCAAGAGCCTTCATGGTTTTTTGGGGTTGACTGGCCACTACCACAAGTTTGTCAAGGATTATGGGAAGATTGCAGCTCCATTAACTGCTCTATTGAAAAAGGATGCTTTTACATGGACAAATGTTGCTCAGTGTGCATTTGACAAACTGAAACAAGCTATGTGTACTACACCTGTTCTAGCTATGCCCAATTTTTCCAAGCCCTTCACTATTGAGAGTGATGCTTGCGGCAATGGACTTGGTGCTATTCTCCTTCAAGATGAACACCCCATTTCATTCACCAGCAAACCCCTTTCAGGTAAGAATTTAGCTGCCTCTACATATGAGAAGGAAATGATGGCTATTTTGCATGCAGTACAGAAGTGGCAACCATACCTATTAGGAAATCATTTCTGCATCAAGACTTATCACTAGAGTCTGAAATATTTTTTGGAACAGCGTGTCTCCTCCCCTGCACAACAGAAATGGGTTATCAAAATCATGGGTTATGACTATGAGATTACTTACAAGAAGGGTAAAGACAATATTGTGGCAGATGCTCTTTCTCGCACATTTGATGACCAAGGTTCTCTTTCAGCTATTTCTATGCCTATTTCAAATTGGTTGCAATCTGTTGAACAAGGTTATGTCAATGGCTCTTCCTTATCTCAAATCATCCAATGCTTGACCAACAACCCTTCTGTTGTACCACATTACTCTTGGGATGGTGCTTCTCTAAGACACAAGCGTCGTCTGGTGCTTCCCCAGAGCATAGATCTTCAACAGGCTGTCTTCTATGAACTCCATGCTTCTCCATCGGCATGGCACTTTGGGTTCCTCAAAACGTATGAATGGGCACGTCGTAACTTCTTTTGGCAAGGCATGAAAAGGATAGTTCAACAGATGGTGGTTGAATGTGATACCTGCCAGCGCAATAAGGGGGAAACAACACTCCTTCCAGGATTGCTTGAACCCTTTCCCATACCTACACGGATTTGGACAGATATTTCTATGGATTTCATTGAAGGGATCCCTAAATCTGGCGGGAAGATAGTGATTCTTGCTGTGGTTGATCACCTCTCCAAATATAGTCATTTTTGTGCTCTTAGCCATCCCTATACAGCCTCCTTAGTCACCCAAATTTTCCTGGACCAGATCTTTCGTCTTCATGGCATCCCTTCTTCCATTGTCTCGGATCGTGATGCGACTTTCACTAGTCATTTTTGGACATAACTATTTCGCCACACTGGCACCAAACTGAAGATGAGTTCAGGGTATCACCCACAAACAGATGGTCAGACTAAAATTATCAATAAATGCTTGGAAGCTTATCTTCGTTGCTTCACCTCTGAACAACAACATCAGTGGGGAAAGTGGCTCCCTCTCGTTGAATGGTGGTACAATACCTCTTACCACACTGCCTCTAAAATGACCCCATATGAAGCAGTCTATGGTCAGGAACCTCCAGTTCTTCTTCCATACACCCCCAACAGTTCACCAGTTCAGGAAGTTGACACAGTCCTTCAAAACTGCAATCATATTCTTTGCATTTTGCGGGACAATCTTCACATGGCAAGAAATCGCATGAAGCAACAAGCTGATCAGCACCGTTCTGAGCGCACTTTTCAAGCAGGCGATATGGTTTTTCTTCGTCTCCAGCCGTACAAGTAATCCTCCCTAAAACTCAAAGGGCATCATAAGCTCGCTCCAAATTTCTATGGGCCATATCGGATTCTTCAGAAGATTGGGTCCGTTGCTAATAAATTGGAACTTCCTCCTTTTTCCCGCATTCATCCAGTATTTCATGTCTCTTGTCTGAAGAAAGTTCTTGGCACCAACATCAGTGGACAAACTATTTTACCTGAACTGGATAATGAAGGATCCATCCTTTTGGAGCCGGAGGCCATCCTCAATCGACGCACTCATCATCTTCTCTCTCACTCTATCACAGAGGTCTTAATTCAGTGGCACGACATGCAACCAGAGGATGCTACATGGGAACCACTCCTTCAGATTCAACAACAATTTCCACATCTAAAGCTTTGAGGACACAACTTTTTTTAAGGGGGAGGGGATGTTAGGAACCCATGTCTTTACTTTGTTAGTATATTGTTGTTGGACGCATATGCTTTGTAAGTCGTCCCGTAGTATTTGTTGATCAATATTTTGTGTTATTGTTGTTGGCGCATATGCTTTGTAAGTCACCCGTAGTATTGTTGATCCATAGTTTGTAGTGGTCCATGGTTTTGACCCATAGTATTTGCGCCTAGACTTAGTATATAAGTGTGTGTTGAGGCCTATGAAGGCACTGTGAAGTTATTTGTATTGAGCTTGCTCAAAGGAGGTTGCCCCCTCGAAGTGGCCTGCGATCAATATAAAAGTGATTCTGAGTTCTATCATTTCTGCTATTTCGCATATTCTTATTAATTAATTGTTGCAGGTGCTTCACACAAGTAATTTTGAGAAAGTGACAAATTAGGTCAACAGCTGAGCATCTTGTTCTAACACTAAGGTCATTTCCCCAATAGAATACATGCAGAGTGGAGCTAATGCCTAACATGATTTTGGGTGCTATCAATAGCGTTGTCTTGCCATGTACTTGTGTACTGTGACATGGCTACTGTTTGTAAACACTAAGAAAGAGAATCATGCTAGTGGCGAGAGCTTGATTGACATAAGCTCGTTATTGAATCCAACGAGGACTTCTTTTCTATCATGGAGATTATAGGGTTAATGAGTAAACCCTAGGAGTTATATTTTATGGATCACAAAGGTATAACCAATGGAGAAGATAAGGGAAAGATATACATGTTGGATGTTCTTGTAGAGATTTCTCTTGTGCGATGCTAGAGTATAAGACCTAGGGTTTGAGGATTGAAATACCAGGATGGACATGTAGCCTTGGATGCTAGAAATAGTGTTATATTGTAGTGTACTTCTGTGATGTGACATGGATAGGGTTTGCATGAGATACCTCATATTAACATGTTCATGTGCTCTTGCATGTACCCCAACGTTCCAAGAAAAAGAAATATTTATATTTATTTGCAAGGCAAATTTAAGGTATTGGAGATGACTGCAACCTTTGTATCTCATAATCACAAGCCATTGCCATCATTGAAATATGAGATCATGGTAGTGGAAGAAGTTGCAAAGGTGTTAGAGGCCTAAATATTGAAATAGTTCAATCCCAACATAAAGCATCTCATTCTTAGCACCAAACAAATGCATATTAGGGTTTGATGCTAGAGTATAAGACCTAGGGTTTGAGGATTGAAATACCAAGATGGACATGTAGACTTGGGTTCTATAAGTTGAGTTTTCTAGTGGTGTACTTGTGTGGCGTGACATGGGTAGGGTTTTTAAACCCTAATAAAGATAATCATGCTAGTGGGGAGACATTGATTAACATAAGCTTGTTGTTGAAGCCAATGAGGCATTCCTAGATGTCCTAGAGATTATAGGGTTGCTGAGGAAAACATAGGAGTTATATGTTAGGGATCATGAAGATATAAACACTGGTCAAGATAAGGGGAAGAGACATGGCTAGAGTTTGCATGAGAATAGATTATGTCCTTTATTTAATAGCATGTGTAATTCTCATCATAAATGTGTCATAATGTCTAAGAGTAATATGCCATAACTCTGAAAAAATATAACATAACATTACACTGAAAAAGAGAAGCTATTAATTGTCACAATTGTAAGGAATCTATCATACTAGTATAAGGTATTCTATTCTGTGTGGATTTCCCAATCTAAAATGAATCTCCTTCAACACTCATCCTCACTTGTCCTAGGAGAACGTCTCAAAGCAACAAAAAACTAACACCATAGCCATGGCCAAGGATTTGAGACCCACCCCTCATATACAAACCCTTCTAATAGTGATCCTATCCCACTTGGAGTCTAAGAACCCCCTATTGAGGGTACGTGTGGTGGTTCACGGATTCTAGGGCTAGATTAGGTTTCTAGGATTCTAGATCAATTTCCTAGTGTTAGATTAGTGTTTCTAGGGCTAGTTTAAGTTTCTAGGACTAGATTAGGTTTATAGTATTCTACCTTGGTTTTCTAGTGTTAAATTAGTGTTTCTAGGGTTAGTTTAGCTTTCTAGGATTTCTAGGGCTAGATTAGGTTTGTAGGGTTATATTAGTGCTTCTAGGGATAGACTAAGTTTCAGCAGTGCTTCATCCATGGAATGGGTAGAATTGGAAAGATCAAGTATGTTTGTCTGTCTGCAAATTTAGTTATTTTATGTTTATATTTCCCTTTAAACATAATCGATCTTAGAAACAAGTAAGTGAATAGCAACTACAGGTTTATTTTTATTTGTGTTTGAAAAAATTTGATTGATCCCAGTTCTTAGATTTAAAAAAAAATAAAGAAACACTCTTTATGAACATCTTGCTAATGAGATTAAATGAGGGTTGTGCTTGCTCAAATCCCTAGGGGCACACCTCACACAAGAGGTCATACACTTATAACCACATTACGATGCTCCCTAAGCTATTGAGACAATATTGAGAATATGAGAGCCATTAGAGAGTAACACCTTTGACCTCCTAATGTTATGTAAACACATAAGAAAGTGTTTTACCATAAGGCAATTAGAGAGGATATGCCATAACACTAGTACCAACTGGATGTCCCCATTTTTATATGGCATATGGAAAGGTAGGCTAAGTAGATTGAAGGTAGACTAGGGGTATCTTTAGGACCAAGAATGATGTGTCAAATCACAACACATATAGGATCGAGGGATATTTGGCCTCCATATGAGCATATTCAAATATGATTAGGAGGTTATGAAAACCAAGTGTTTGCACTATCTACTTGATATGTTATGTACTTGAAGTTCTGCATTTCTACTGACATCCTCCCAAATTCATGCTCCTCAGTTTCATGGATGCAACGGCTCAATAATGCAAACCCACTGCACCTGGAACATGTCCCATATAAACATGATCTTTTATATTATTTTTGTCCTTCAGGTCTTGGACACATTATGCAATGTATAAATTCTCTGGATGCATTCGGTGGTTGTAACAATGGGAATTCCTGCACAATGTTAGTATGCAAATCACAAAATATATGTCTATATGTATCATAATAGTACTCAAATTCTACATGGTATCTACAACAACATGTGTTGCGATCAATTCAAATTCTAACATACCAGGGTTTGCATTTTTCAAAGGACCTTTGGCCCAAGTTCAATTGTGTGTGTTCATTCTTGAACCTCTCGTAGAGTTCTGTTTGTGTCGTGGCAAGGAAGTGCTTGACATGGGGTTCACAACCCTTAATGCCTTTTCTAAACTTTAACACATCTCTTTGATTCGATGACGGTCTAGTGTTATCATGCCAAAACGTTTTTACTAGTTCTTTAACAACATCAATAAGCTTCATGTCTGAACGAGGTAACCTACCAACAAAGGCCCAACAATATTTTTGGCCTGGTGTCTCAAGTTTTTCTCTAATAGTAGAATACTTTTGAAGAGTCTTTCTATCTACTTTAAAGATTTTACATGTGTGTGATAGCAGGCGACGTTGACTTGTGGATTTGTGTACGATCGATTTCGACAGTACACAACGGGTCGCATTAAAATCTTTTGTACGAGAAGTTTTTCCAATCAAATTAAATGTAGATTGTAGATTTCTAACAACATGATCATTTGCCTCTGAACTTCTAACTACCTTTATCCCCAAAATTCTCCTAACATGAGCTAGACAATGTGATTTTAACAAATCCAAAAACAATTGACATTTTGCTGCATCGGTTTTGGATTCAAAAAATTCTTTGATTATCTTGTTACAATGGAAATCAATAGTGTGTTTGGGCAACTTACCTTCAAGTCCTAAAAATGAACTTTGATCCACATGAATATGTCTGGGATTTCTTGTTAAATTTTGAGCATTAATTCAATATACTCTAGTATATTTACTGAGAGAATAACATGTACAGTATATCAATGCATATCAATCATAGCAAGCATATCAATCATCACAAGATGCAAAACATAAGAGACAAAAGACACATAGAGTTTCCGTGGGGAAACCCTAAGGTGAAAAACCCCACAACTTCATTAGAGATAGATAGAGCAATAGTACAACCTAAGTACAAGAGATAGACTCCTCCTAGTAGTTGATCCTCCTCCTCACATGTGCACCACTTTTCGAGTGATGTAGAGTGAGATAATGAGATGATCAAATAGATATCTCCCGATCTCTATTTATACTTGTCTGACCTGCCTAATAAACTAGTGGGGATGACTTGTCTTCTTTAGTTTAATAACCCCTAGTTACTTTAATCCGGGCCGACCCCTTACAAGGTGGTCTAATAACCCATCAGCAAGTTAACACACTTGCGACACTTGTCAATAAAAATGATGACACTTCTGTATAGAGGAATAATACATCTCTATAGGAGTACAATAAATATATATATGAAATAAATTCCGAATTTACATATACATCAACACTCCCTCTTAACTAGGAAGTTATTTCTCGACACAGATCATCTAGCACAAGTCTTCTTCTCTGGATCATCGTCATCGATGCATCGTCCTCGAATCATCGTCATCGTCACTGCTACTGCTATCTCTATCAATCTCTGAATCTACTCATCATAGGAAGTTCTACAGAGCCAGTCCTTTTTCATACTAGATGTAGGCCCACCACTTGCAGGTCTTCATCATCACTGGCCATACTGTGGAATCCTCAGGACTTATTACGTGCATCACAAAACCTCGAAAGAGCATCCCAGGATTTTACGAGCACACAACTCTACCTGTCGGATCTCCCAGGTCTAGTATTATATGTGACTGTCACAAAACCTTAAAAGAGTCTCTTGACTAGCTAGAACCTTAAAGAGCATCTGAGGCCTTTTTCATCCTGTCTAGATCTCTAGGACTTATTACATGTGACCCCCACCAAAAAACCTTAAAAGAGTGTCTTTCCAAGCAAGAACCCTAAAGAGCATATGAGGCCTTTTTCATCCTGTCCAGATCTCCAGAACTTATTACATGTGGTCATGGAAAAACCTCGAAAGAGCATCCCACGACTGATTACGAGCACACATCTCAACCTATCGGATCTCCCAGGGCTAGGATTACATGCCATAGGACAAAACCTTGAAAGAGCATTTTCCAGATCTCCCAGGAAGCTATTATATGCCAGCGGCAAAACCTAGCAAGAGAATCTGCAAACCTCTCAGGGCTAGGATTATATGTCCTCCAAAGCAAAACCTTGAAAGAGCATTTTCCAGATATCCCAGGGCCAGTATTACATGCCATAGGAAAAACCTTGAAATACTATCTGCAAACCTCCCAGGGCTAGGATTATATGCTTATCTGCACAACCTGTTCCACGGCCACAGAGTATCAACCTGATACTCACCATACATCATCTTGATGTACACATGATCATCCTGATCATCATCACTCCATTGTCCTGATGCATGTCATCTGGAGCAACATCCTAAAGCTCGTCATCCATGATCATCCTAATCATACAATGCATCTGCCTGATGCATACACAGTATCTTCCTGATACATATCATCATACATGATCTACCTGATCATACAATGTATCCATCTGATACACATACAAATATATGATCCACTTGATCATACCTGATACATATCAACACACATGATCCACCTGATCATACAATGTATCCACCTGATACATATACAGATACATACACATGATCCAATTGATCATATCCAACATCAACATGATGCATACATACATAAATGATCCAACTGATCATATCTAGCATCCAACATGATGCATACATACATAAATGATCCAACTGATCATATCCAGCATCCAACATGATGCATACATACATAAAAGATCCAACTGATCATATCCAACATCCAACATGATGCATACAAACATAAATGATCCAACTGATCATATTGTTAACACCCAAAAAGTGTTCACTACCTCATCTCCTAGTTTTCGAATTTCTGGTTTCCGTTTTTTAAATTTTTTCCTTTCGACTGTCCCTTTCGGCCGTCGCATACCGCGTCTTTTTCCTCTGCAGTCGCGTCCCGACCGCGCCTTTTAGGCCTTTACCCGCGATCCGACCGTGGCTCTCAGACTGCTTCCGACGCTCTGCCGGCGGATTCAAGTCGGTTACCTGCGATCCGACCGTGGCTAATCAGCCTGTTTGCCGCGATCTGACTACGCCTGTCGGCCTTTTTCCCGCGTCCCGACTGCAACTTTCTGCCTCTTTCGGGCGTCCCGACTGTGCCTGTTAGCCTTTTTGCCGCGACCCGACTGTGTCTTTTTCCCTGTTTCCTGCGTCCCGACTGCCTCTGTTGGCCCGATAGCCGCGACCTGACCGCCGCTGTTTCCCTCAAACCCGCGGTCGGCCTGTTCCAATTCGCCACAGACCCGCGGTCTGATTTCTGCTCTTTTCCTGTCTTGAGCCCAACCCCTTTTGCTGCAATATTTTCTGCATTTGAACAGCCCTCTGTCCCACCTGCAGCCTCACTACCTTACAGCCTTTCTGCAATATAATTTCTGTTCCCTTTACAGAATTCTTTTAAAATTTTAGTATTTTTAATTCAGAAAATTTTGCAAATTAAACTTTCAATTTCAGTATTATTGATAGATTGGAAGTTGCCCCCCTTGCGGCACTTCTATTTTTGGGTTCATTACCTCACGAGCACACACTCTGTCACATAAATCAAGTGAGCCTTAAAAAGTACCTAACTAAACCAACATTCTAACCCCACTTGGGTAACACAAAAGAATCATTGTAGTTAGGTAGGATCAAGGGGATAGGCTTCCAATAACACCCCTTGGTTATTTCACTTGAGACATAGTTGTTGTCCAAATAGGGAACCAAAATCCCCTAGTACTTTTTGGCACGGTCACGACCAGTTTATCAGAGGGCCTCTCCCTTAGGAGGGTTGAAGTCGGGAGACTGGTTCCGGAGGCCTGAGTGGAATACCGCACTCCATTCAGTAACCGAAGGGCTACCTTTCGCAGTTCGCGGGATATCCCTATATAGGGGTATTGCGGTCAACGAACTAAACGGCAGATTCACCTTTCTGGACGTGTCATGAACGGGGTATCTTAGTTGTCATTCTTCTAGGATTGACTACCCGGTGTCCCTCCCGGTAGGGGGATATCATAGCCACTTGGATTTCCTACTCATATTGTCTGACTTGGATTTCATCACCTTGCAGAGGATATGTTTAGTTAAGTCAGAATACTTTTAGTTAGGTGTTTGCATGCTCCTTTACCTCCTTTTGGTCTAGTGAGTCCACCATTTTTTCTTTTTAGGAAACCTGCTGCTTGTTGGTATTCTGACCATCTTTGTTGTTACTCCACCTATTGTAGCACAGCTGCTGCAGTGGGTGTTTTGAGTTGGTTGTTGGCCTGAGTGCCTTGCTTTTTAGCTCTCCTTCTGCACACTCGGTTGCATTAGGATTTTTTGAGCTGTTTTTATACTCACCTCAACCCACAGAGATTTGACACCATCTGTCACCATTGAGTCCCCGAGACATTCTCGGCGCCTCAGGGGCGAGCCCCCACAGCACGGTTCTCTTGACACCACCCGTCATAGATTCCGATCATCATCTGTTGATACCATCCATCACAGGTCTAGAGCCTTGTCACTTGACTCCACTCGTCAGCGACGTAGGACTCCGTCACCAGATAGTGACGCCCCTTACTTTACCTCTGATTCTGACGAAGAGTCTGAGAACCCTATTTATACTGCCCCTACTAGCCCCATGGCTGGTACGACTTCCACTCCATTTGTCATAGGGACCATTGGTGGCACATCCACCACTACACCAGTTATTACACCTGTTTTTGGTATGCCCTCCATGGGGCAACCATCTACCGTTCCCCTCACGGTACCTATACCCACAGCGAGAATACCCATCCCCACTACATCAGTGGCTCACACTACCCATGGTGGTGCTGGACCATCCTCCACTACCTCAGTTCCCCCACTTGGGGGCACCACCCTAAATCTTGTCCCTCCACTTGGGGGCACTGGCCCCAACTTGGTCCATAGCACTACTGTGTCACAGCCTTCTTCCAGTTTGCCATTCATGGCTAGCCTCAACCTACCTGACCTGGCCAGATTGACCAACGATCCTATTCGACACGACCCTACATGGCCTCATATGCCTACCAAACTCCCCTCGGACATCCCTAAGTTCGAGGGCAAGGCCGGTGAGAACCCACAAAACCATATCATGTCTTTCCACCTATGGTGTTCCTCTAACTCCATTGTGGATGACTCTGTTCGCCTCCGTCTCTTACAGCGCACCTTCACGAGCTCTGCAGCCAAGTGGTATATCGAGCAACCTCATGGGACCCATGCCACCTTTGCTTCCCTGGCCTCGACCTTCCTGCAGTTCTTCCAGTTGCCTGTCCGCTATGACGCGGGCGTTGAGATCCTTCTATCTTGTAGACAAAACACGGCTACCCATATCACGGACCACATCCATGAGTGGCGTCGACGCCGTAGCTTATGCAAGATCAAACTTGACGACCGTATCTTCCTAGATTGGTTCCTCAAATCCCTTCTCCCGGTTATCGCTAAGGATGTGGCCTCAGAAAGACCCCAGTCTGAAGAAGAAGCCATCCTTAAGGCCCAACAGTTCGACCTCATCTACGCCCAATCAGGTTACCTTTATACCATTATACCTGATGCCCCTCGCGGCGAGTCCTCCCATCACGATGCGCCGGGGGCATCCCACGCTGCAGATGGTATCATTGGCCGTGTTTCTTCGCATCCCCAACCATTTTCTATAGCACGTCCTACCCCTGGCCCCGACCTGTCGAGGGCTACCTCCCAGTCTGGAGCAACCAACTCATATGCTCCCATGACACATCACCATTCCCATGGACCCTCATGTCCACCTCAGTGCTTCGGGTATGCGACTCCTGCTTATGCTCCTCCAGTCGCCCCTCAGCCTTACTACCATCAGCAGGCTGCCTCAGCTCCTGCGCCTTCACAAGCCCCACCAGCTTATTATCCGCCCCAGGCAGCCCCTGCGGCACATCCACAACCTGCTCCGCAGTCCTATAAGCAACCCCCTCAAGTTGCTGCACCGGCTCAGTCTCAACCTACATATCATCCTCCGCAGCCTGCTCCAGCACCTGCGCAACCTCAAAATCCACCAGCTGCCCAAGGGCAAGTTTACGCCCAACAGAACCCGCAGCAAAACCAGAACAACCAACGAAACCAGGGCCAACAGAACCGCGACAAGGGCCGTAATCGGGGAAACAACCAACCTGCAGACCAAGCTGGTCAACCGGCTAATCCCCCTGACAACAACAATGCGGCCCCCGCTAATCAAAATCCTGATCGCCCGCCCAAGCAGGCTAAAAACCCCAATTTGCGAACGAACCACCCTTGTTCTATTTGTGGGGTTTATGGACATTACACACACGCTTGCCCACATTTAGAGCGAGCTCGGCAGCTCTGGGTTGACGAGGCCCATCGCCAAGGGCATGCGGCTCCTCAAGCACCGCCCAACCCCCCCCAACCTCAGCAACCCCCTTTGGTGCTGCAAAACCCCTTACCGACCCAAGGCGTAGTGAACACTCAGCCGTTGGCTCCCCATTAAGCCAATGCGCCCCAACAACAACAGATCACTTACGCTGCTCCTGATCAACCCATGTTTGACTCAGGTACCCACCACCTACTGATGATGTCATCTGCTGATGTCAACCTCCAGACCCGTCGGAACCAATATGGCTCCACCTCTGAGGCCACTCCCACGGATAAACCTGCTAACGCCCATCCCACCGATCAGGCGTTACGTATACCTCCGCCTCCCATAGACGGCGCCGCGAAAGCACCTCGTTTCCCACTTCGCCGAATCAACAATAACCCTAATGCGCGCGCTGCGTCAAACTACAACATCGTAGACGACCTAGACCAATCTCCCGCAGCCATGTCTGCATTAGAAGTCTTGAAGAACTGCCCTTCCCAGCGCAAGACTTTACTTTCCGCCATTGGGGGGATTGACCCAACTGATTCGCATTTGATGGCATTTGATTTAGACCAGTCTGAACCACGCCTACCTTCCAGCTTAGCATTCCAAGTTACTGTCTCCGTTAGGAATCTTGTCATCCATCGGTGCATCATCGATGAGGGTGCTTCCACATGCGTTATGTCTACATTTGTATGGCAGAAGCTAGGATCCCCTCCTCTCCAGCAGTCCACCACTGCGTTACGCGCCTACGACGGTCGTTCGGCCCAGCCCCAAGGCGTCCTACCCAACGTTCCTGTCCAGTTAGGTGGTAAAACAGTCCTTATTGACATAGAGGTAATCAATGCCCAATTGGATTACAACCTTTTACTTGGCCGCAGCTACATGTATGCCATGCGGGCGGTTGCCTCTTCCGTCTTTCGCACCATGATGTTCCCCCATGAGGGACGCGTGGTTAAAATTGACCAGCTCACCTACTATGATCCCAGTGCTCCCGCGGCACCTGAAAATGTTCTACCCATGGTCGAACAACCTGTTTCTCCTGCCACCACCTCTTTTGTTTCCTCTTCGGGGCCTGGAGTCTACTCAGAAGCACCAATGACTTCCACCTTTCAATCCATTCCTCCCCCGTCATCTACGCCCGAAGTCTCTGACTTATGCACCTTATCCCACGATAACCTACCACCTAATACTCAACCACCCTTGTTGCCAAAACCACCATTGGTACCTAGCCACATTGGTGTTACACCGATCAATACGATTCCTTTCCTAGTCCCTCCATCGGGAGTAGTAAGCGCCCCAGTCATGGCTACCCTTAGCCTCCCTGGGCTAACCTTGGGATTACCTGTATGGTATCTTTCGCCTCCCGTTCGCCAGCCGACACCAGATGTCGTCCTCCAGCCGGTGCAACCCATGGCTACTACCACTCAGCCACCTCCTGGTGTCTCTACCCCTTTGTCCTCCATGACACCTCCTCCTACTCCCAAACCCACTGGGGGCAGAGGTCCACAACCTTACACTGCTGTCCCACCTCCCAAGACAGTCAAAAACCCTCCAGTATTTTGTGCTCCTCCCAAATGCTCGCTGTGCGATGAGCTGGGCCATGCAACCCACCAATGCCCACAGTTACCTGCATTGCAGAAGCACATGCAAATGCTCGATGATGACCCCAACATCCCAACTATCGAACTAAACCCCACCCCTAAGCCTAAAGATAAGTCCCTACGTACCAACCACTCCTGCGCCATCTGCGGTATTTACGGGCACTATTCACATCATTGTCCCGATCTCCCGGATTACAGAGCGGCTCTCTATGAGATGAACAATCTGGATCTTGAGACGGCACCACCCACCATTGAGGAGATCTACCCCCCAGACTCTTCAACTTCCGGAGAGGTCAATACCATCTATATGATCTCTTCAACCACTACCCCCTCGTCAAACGATTTGACGACGCAGACTTTCCGTACTGATAAGGAGATTCTTGAGGCCCTTACTGCCCCGGATTATCCTTGGGATGATATGCACCACCGTTCCTATTTCATCCCCGAAGAATCCTCCCCCAGCACCGCTACCCAATACGCGGTTGAATCCAAAGAATTCCTCCCCACCAAGGTTGACTGGTTCAAGGACCCTATTCCTGCTCCGGATGCCTTCGAGGAAGGTAACATGGCCAACATCTCACCTGTCATCCAAGTTGATATTGCTGCTCCAGGTCATGCCCCTGAACTCATCACTTTAGGAGCATTCTGCAGTAAGCAAGAGATTGAGGACTACATAAACCTTTTCAAAGAATTCCGTGATGTCTTTTCCTGGTCCTATACCGAAATGCCTGGTCTTGACCCCGCCATTATAGAGCACCACATTGACACATGGCCTGATGTACCCCCCGTTCGTCAGAAACAACATCCTCTTCCTCCCTCAAAGTTCCCAGGATATGTCCCTGAACTCATCACTTTAGGAACCTACTGCAGTGAGCGGGAGATTGAGGATTATACGCAACTCTTCCAAGAGTTCTGTGATGTCTTCGCTTGGCCCTCTAACGGAATGCCTGGGTTCGACACCGCCATTCTCAAACATCCCATAGACACACGGCCAGCGGAACTTCATGTTCGTACTGAAACCAACTCTGAAGGCCTTCCTTTACGCAACCCCCATGATGGGTTGCATCCTAAGGAGTCTCTATCCATAGAATAACTCGCGACCCCATTTTGGTCCGCATTGTATAGTTTGCTCTCTTTTTGTTTTTTCACTTTTTTACCATCATCTTACATTCATCCTTTCTGCATGATTACAGATGGACCACCTTCCACCTCGTTACATTGGCTTCGCTGACGGCGCAAGCCGCTGGTCTCCCAACCTGGCTTCTGCAGCATGGGTCTTGTACTCCCCTTCCAACGAGATGATTCACCTTGACGGGATATGTATAGGCGCTGCTACCAATAACCAGGCCGAGTATGATGCTGTGACCGGTCTCCTGACTGCCGCCCTCCAAATGGGCATAAGTCACCTTCATGTGTTCCTTGACTCCCAGCTCCTTGTCTCCCAGCTCAACAACTGCTACCAGGTGCGTGATCCCTGTCTTTTTAGAAAATTCCTGCGCACAAAACAACTCAGTCGACAATTTGGATCCATCACATTCACACATGTCCCCAGAGCCCAAAATAGTGTCGCAGACCAAATGGCCAACAACGTCCTAGATTGGCATATCAATCACACCATGTAACATCATGCATCATCATCCCATAGCATCTCATAAAAATATATAAAAACCCCAAAAAGATTGCATCGCATCCACATTTGCATCCATGTACATAAACCACATGCATATCCATAGGGGCATCCACGTGCCTAAAACATCCATACATCATGTTGCATCACATCACATACACAAGGGGCATCCATGTGCCTAACATCCTAACCTACTTGCATCCACGTGCAATGTAAACATATCACAACACATAAAGCGCATCCACGTGCGTACAAAAGACAACAACATCATACAAAAAGGTGCATCCACGTGCATATATATATATCAAAAAATATACATGTTCAGTGCTATACATGTCCTGAGTACCCCTGTACTCAGCTATACAAAAAATGGCTATACATCCCTAACAGCCTCATCAACATACATGCCGTAGCTACAAAACTCGGGGGGGAGTCCCCTGCACCCCCTAATGGGAGTCGTATCCTGCATCACTGCCGGCATCGGCTGCCTCTGAATCCTCCCCTCGCTCCTCCTCCGGCAAGTACTCCTCTCCTCCGGCCTCCTGTGCCCGGACCCGGTCCACCAAGATCGCCACTCGGATCGCGATGGATCTGAACTCCCGCGGTGCCCCCATGCAATCTCGCACAACGTCCGGATCGACATCCCGCCATCCCTCGTCGGTCACTCCTATCAACAAACGATCCAGTAGCTCCCGTACAGACTCTAGGGTCACCTCTGGATCCCGACGCCGCACCTCTCCTCGTCCAGGAAGAGCTGGAACGACCACAATACCCCGCCGCGCCACATGACCTGGAGGTGGCCTCGGGCCCACATCTGCAAGATCACCCGTCTGTCAGTCACAGTATATCAATCTACTATCAAATAAATAAAACTTGACATACATAATACACAATATAAACACATACGTACCGTCGGGACCCCATGCCTGTCCTGGTGCTCGTGGCGCCTCCGGATCTCCCGTGAAGTCCATGTCCCGATATGGGAAGTCGTCCAGTGTCAGTGGTATCTGGAGCCACTGCAGGTACAACTCCTGCGTAAAGTACCTGCCCACGTCGCCGCCACCACGGCGGCGCATCATCTCACCCCAACGGACCATCCTCGGCTCCCTCATCCCTCCTGGCCTGATCGGCACCCGTGGCCGCAGTGTGGGTACCCTCTCCATAAAGAAGGCACATAAGAAGGACCCAAAGCAAAAACCCTTGCCATCTTCCTTCGCTGCCGTCAGCTGTCGCTGAACACAGGTCAGGAACATCTGGCCCCACGCGTAGTACACCCCGTCCAGTACGCGCTCTACCATCTGCATATGACCCCCAGACACCTTCTCCGGTGACTGGGAACCCAATACCCGCACCACACACGCCGCCATGGCCTGCACTGCCGGCTGCTGTAGGTCCCTCACCAGGAGTGCATTCCTATGCACAACCGCGTCCGGACCGCAGTACCTCTCTAACATGTCCTCCATGTCAACATCCGTGGCAACCCGCGGCTGTGTATCTGCCACCCTGCCCAGGCAGGGCAACCCCGTCAAAAAGTAAACATCGGTCAGGGTGAGGTCCACCCTCTCACCCTGTACCCGGAAAGCCTGTATGTCCGGCTCCCAGAAGCTGATCAGACGGTTCAGCAACAATGTTGCTGTCCATATCATAGGTATCTGTGCGAACTTCAGTAGTCCGCACAGTCCCAGCACAGATCGTACATGGCGATTCCCTCGAATGAAACCCATGGTCTCATCCGGGATCTCCCGCTCTCTCCAGAGAACCTGGGGCATCCTGCCAATCACACAAAGTGAACTCATCAGACCCATGTCAACTAAAGTAAAAGTACTTTCCCCTTTCCCAAAAGCCCTAAAAGCTCGGCCCAAAACCGCGGCTTTCGGGCTTCCTGCCGTGGTTTCCGACCGCGGCTGTCAGGCATATGGTCGCGGTTCCCAACCGCGCCTGTCTGCCCTAAACCCGCGGTTGGAAACCGCGTGTTCCTCCTTGGAACTCGCAGTATTCGACCGCGGTTCCATCCAGAAATCACGCGGTCTCCAACCGCGTGGTTCGACCCGAAACACGCGGTCTCCGACCGCGTGGTTCAACCCGAAACTCGCGGTCTTCAACCGCGGTTTCGACTCCCTAACCCGCGGTCCACCCCACATGGACCGTACAAATAAACCCTGGGACCCACTACCCAACCCACCACCCTAAAAAATATGCAGGTATGAGGTTAATGAAATACCTGTATCTCACGGATCTGAAATCAGCCAGACGGATCGTCCAGAAATGCCACCTAAGCTCTGGTCCACTCTCCTCACAAGTCAAAGTCAACCAGTACAAATGACACATGTCATGTTGGACCCACTACTATTTATAGTCATTTGACTTTTTCTTGTTTTGGTCATTCTGGCCCCATACGGAGTCCGTTTTCCGAACCGTTTCCACCATTGGAATCAACACGATGCGACCGTCATAATGGTCAACTCGTTGCATTATTTTTACCCTGTCATTTTTTACCCATTTTTCAGACGCCACTAGTCACCTCGGTTTGTGTGCCACATCGGCCGTTCTCCGTTTTTCACATGTTTTATATCATCGGATTCATTTTTCCGAGCTGGTGATGATGCTTGAGATCATTTCTCGCCCTCACCTCCAGATTTTCTGCGCATTTTTCAAAATGCCCCCGTCACCTCGGTTTGCGTGCCACATCGACTGTTACCCGTTTTTTGACATCCTTTATATCGCCGGATTCATTTTTCCGAGCTCGTGATGATGCTTGAGATCATTTCTCGCTCTCACTTGGTACAATTTCAACACTGTGTTCCTACACCTTGCTGCCTCGGTTTGCGTGCCACATCGGCCGCTGTCGGATTGTTCCACATTTTTCCATGAGCCATTCACTCCTGTCATACTGCAAATGTTTCGTTATTTTGCCACCATTTCATCTACCCCGCAAGGAGGCCCACCAGTGTTCCCCATTACCCTCGTTCTTGGTCATCATTACTGTTCCTTGATTGAACACTTCCTCCTTGCCTGTCCATTCCTTTTGTTCGGTATAATTTTATCCCTTTTTTGGGCCGGACAAGTCCTTTACGAAAAAGGCACTTAGGGAGTTTCCGTTAAGCTCTTTTCTGACTCCTAAAACAATGAAAAGATCGCCGAGCAATCTTGCTTCCTTTCATGCTCGTTAAAGTACCTGAAAGGGCGTCTATCTGGTATAAGTTTAACCCTTTTCTGGACCTGGTAGACTAATTACGAAAAAGGAATACTCTAGTCACACCGGCTAGAAGAGTTCTTCATTGCATCCTTTTATGCTTCTTTGGGCCTTGGAGACTAAATCTACGAAAAAGCAACCCCCTGGAGTCTTCTTACTTGCTTTCAGACTCTCTAAAATTGAAAGCAACCACGAGCATGCACTGTCCTGGGCTCGTAAAATACACACGACAGTACCATTCCATCATTTCAGAGTCTTCTTATCGCTTTCAGACTCCTTAAAATTGAAAGCAACCACGAGCATGAACTGTCCTGGGCTCGTAAAATCCACAAGACAGTACCATTTTACACACACTTCTTCTAATTCATTAACCCATGAAGAAGTCTCCTCCCGTGCCTCCTGGCACTATGATCGATCATCTCGGCAGCACCCCCAATCAGGTCGCCTTTGTTCAGAGTATTCTGCAGTCTCCTGCCATTTTACACCAGCTTGAGTCTCCCTCAGCCAGTTATCCTCCCAGGTCCAATACAGCTATGATCCCTTTCCCCTCAGTCAGTTTCATATGCTGCCAGATCATTCCCATTATCATACTCTGAACAAAGGAAGTTTGAGTCCACCTACTCTACTTTCCCAGTTGTCCCTCCACAGTTTGTCAGTCATGCCATCAGCATTATCACATTTCGGTTGTTTACCTCGCGCTCCTGTCAAGGAAACATCATTGCCTTGATAGTTGCAGGTCTCCCTCTGTCGACGACAGCTCCTCTATTCCCGAGGATAGGCCCAGAGGTCCGTACGCCTTGGACTTATCACCATCTGTGGTAAGTGCCTACGGATCATTCTGAGAGGAGTCATCATTGCCTCTCCGAGTGGTTGTTCCTCACATGCTCGACTTCAGCACCTTGATCGCATCGTTGAGGATCGCGTAGGATTATATCCCATCAATTTTTAGTCGAAGACCCCGGATTTCCCCCGACTCTAGCACATTGGTGAGTCACTTCGGAACACCCAGTTATATGTTCCCGTGGATGTCCGGGCTGCGTTAAGCGTTGGTATTCGGAAGCCATCCAGATATCTGCTGCCTTGAGTACCCCTTTCAGTTCCAGCTCAGTGTACCATCGAGGTTATTGCTCCCAGTCATTATGGTCTAGCCGCTCATCAGTTCCTCTGGTACCCCAGTTAGCAGCACTGTTGATGTTCCAGTGCACCAGTTCTTCAGTTCAGACATGGTCCGCCCAGCAGTATGTCCCAGATTTTGTGTCCCCCCTGGACTCTTATGATGTACACAGTAGTGATCTATGTATCTTACAGGTCCCCCTTTTCGGGCCTTACAGTTCTGTTTATGTATCTTGATACGAGCATGGGTATGCCCGCCTCGTCCATATATTGAGATTATTCCTCAGTCAGTATTTGAGGCCATGTATATTTCAGGTCCCCATTATTGGACCCCATTGTTATTATTATGTTATATCCTGATACGAGCATGGGAATGCCCGCCTCGTCCATATGATCAGATGATTCCTCATCCATTATTGAGGTTATGTACTTTTAGCTCTTGCAGTTGTTCGGGATCGTTGTTCCAGGCTTCAGTTTGTTTCTTCTCTTCTCTCCACATCCCAGGAAAACCATTCATGACTTATGATGTCCATCGGCCATACGATGAGCTCCTGAACTCGCACATCAGGGGGCAATCTGTTAACACCCAAAAAGTGTTCACTACCTCATTACCACATTATATGGCTCATTTGTCCATTTTCCTACCATTTTTCCCTTAAAATCCCAAAAAATCCCATTTAAAAGCCTCCAAAAGGCCTAAAATGCCTCCAAAAGGCCACAAAACCACCAAAATAGCCTAAAAAAGGCTAAAAAACCCCCTTTTCCTCCAAAAATAGCAAAAATCCCCTAAAAAGGGAATAAAAATATAAAATAATGAGGAAAAGGAGGAAAAAAACCCTATACAGCTGCCTAAAACCATGTGTTTCCTAAAACCATGGGTCAGCACTCCACCACCAAAAAACTATAAATAGGTGATGGAGATTCCTTATTCCATATCCATAATCACAAGCACCCTTACTCTGCCAAAATCTCTCTCGAAACCCTAGTTCACCATTGAACTATTTTCACCTTGAGAGCCACCTTTGGCCCATTCCCATCATTGGAGAAGGAGAAGGAGCATATTGAAGCTTGGAGCATCCTCTTGGACACTGCAAAGGGCTTCATCAACCTCTACATTAGAGGTAATATCAATATATAAAACCACTTTTGTATATCTTTTGTTTATGTTTTATGCAATGTTTTTGAAGTAATTTAATTGTTGTTTTAGCTTAATTAGTTTAATTTACTGAACTGCTACTAAGGAGTCCATTCTCCTTAGTAGGTGCTCATTTGCACAAGCTAGGGGTAAAACCCTAGCTACACATATCCAGCATCCAACATGATGCATACATATATAAATGATCCAGCTGATCATATCCAGCATCCAACATGATGCATGCACATATACAGAGCAGTAACTGGAGCATCGTCCTAATTCTCATCATCCAACGCTTACATCCACAGCTATGTGAAGGATCCTCCTTCCACCATGCTTGGAATGGCTTCATCAAATTTCTCCATCACTTCTTCCTCGAAGTGTCGTCGATCTGAAGAACAACAAGCCTCTCTCTGAAGTATTCGAACTTCACTCTGGCTAATGGCTTCGTCAGCACATCTGCAGTCTGCTCATCCGTCACAACATACAGGAGCTTCACTGCTCCTCTCTACACCATATCCCTGATATAGTGGTATTTGATCTCTATGTGTTTCGACCTGTCGTGGAACACCGGGTTCTCTGACAGCTTCACACAACTCTAGTTGTCACAAAAGATACTAGTAAACTTTCATTCGAGCATAGTTCCGGACTCATGGGTTATGAGATTTATTTGAGAGACCTATATCAAAGAGAAACTCAACCGAAGGTGCTTTCAGAAAACCAACTTGGTGCAAAGGTTCAAATGACAAGAAAAGAAACAAAATGGCTGAAAAATAATGAAAACCAAAGGCTAAAGCAAAAAAGAAAATTTTATTTATGTACAGAAAGTCTCAGCGAGACTATGCAAAGTATTGCTTCAGGGCGAGGCCATTGAGAGGAAGGGTTACTTCTTCTCCCTCGAGATTTGTCAACTTATAGGTGGATGGGCCTATATTTGCCGAAATTTGGTACGGGCCTACCCATAAATGTTGGAATTTTGTGTGTATTCCTTTGCCTTCATGATTATGGTCCCATTTCAGGACTAAGTCCCCAACTTCAAAATTTCTTTTACTGGACTTCCTCTTATCGAACCATCTCTTAACTATGTCTTGGTGTTGATGGAATCGGTCTTTAGCTTTCTGTCGGGCTTCTTCAAGGTGAAGCAGGGTATTGATCCTGGATTGTAAGACTTGGCTACCAGAACCCCGAGAGGCTTGGGACAACTGTAAGGATGGGAGCAAAATATTGGGGGGAAGGATGGATTCTTTGCCATAGACAAGAGTGAAAGGGGAAACCCCTAATGCATTCTTTGGAGTCACCCTATCTGCCCATAAGGCGTTTGGGAGAGCTATATGCCAACTTTGCTGATTTTCTATAACAGTCTTCTTGAGAATTCGAATGAGGTTTTTGTTTGAAGATTCAGCTAATCCGTTTCCTTGAGGGTAATAATTGGCCGAATAGTGCAACTTGATCCCCCATTCATAAACAAATTCATTTATCTTGAAAGACGAAAAATAGGGAGTATTATCAAAAACAAGGGAAATTGGAACCCCAAACCTGGTTATGATGTTCTCTTTCAAGAAGCTGATGACCGCGTCTTCATTGATCTTGCGCAACAGGATAGCCTCCGTCCATCTAGTGAAGTAGTCGGTAGCCGTCAGGATGTATCGATGTTGCAAAGAAGAATTTGGATTTATCTCTCCGAAAACATCTATACCCCACTGCTCAAAAGGCTCAGAGATAATAACCGGCTGCAAGGGTCCTGCTGCCTTAGGTAATTTCCCGGCACTTCTTTGGCATACATCACAGTTTCGTGCATACGTATGGGCATCTCGAAACAGAGTGGGCCAATAATATCGAGCTTTAAGTATCTTGTGTGCCGTTTTCTCTCCTGAATAATGTCCACCTGCGGGGCCATCGTGTAATTCTTTAACAACTTTACTTGCATCTTCCTTTTCTAGGCATCTAAGGAAAACTCCATCATAATTCTTTCTGAAAAGTATCCCATCAATGATTTGATAAGGTGCTGATTTCAAACGGAGTGCCCTTCTTTCCTTAGAGTTCCAGTGCTTAGGTAGGTACCCTTGCTGTAAATAATGCACCAGATTTCTATACCATGATTGAGGAGTTGAGAAGATAGGACATACTCCAACCGAGTTTAGCTCAGCTTCATTCTTCCAATGTTGCTCTTCATCAGTCGAGTTTCCTGCAAGTAATTTGCACAGGCCTTGCCCTTTTATAATCGTGGCTGGTTTAAATTCTAAATCATATTCTTGAAGAGCTGTGACCTAGTTCCCCCTCCTTTCTCCTAGTTCCTTTTGAACAAAAAGGGATCTAACAGTTGGGTGGGGAACTATAAATTTAGTTCTATTCTTAAGAATATATGGCCTAAACTGCTTGACTGCTTTGAAGACAGCGTATGCATGCTTGTCCACCATGGGATAATTTAGCTCAGCCCCCTGCAGACCAGTGCTCATAAACGAGATTGGGTATTCGTCTCCTAGCTCCACCTTTTGCGTGAGCACAGCTGCGAGGGAGTCATCCGAAGCAAAGGTATACAGGATAAAATCCTTGTCAAAATCTGGGCTTCTTAAGGAAGGAGCTTTAGCTATAGCTGCCTTGATGTCTCTAAAAGCATCCTTTTCTAGATCTGTCCACTTGAACTGTATGCTTTGTTTAACCATCTGTTGTAAAAGTTTAACAATTTGCGTGAAATCTGGAACAAATCTTCGAACAAAATTGATAGTGCCCATAAAGGACTGCATAGATTTTTTGTTGTAAGACATTGAAATCTTATTGATAGCTTGTACTCTTTCCTGATCTATTGACACTCCCCCTTTGGAAATGATATGACCCAAGAGTTTACCTTCGGGAACAGCGAACACGCTCTTCTTGGGATTCAAAGAAATACCATATTTTCGACAGCGATAAAAAATATGCCTAAGATGGACAACATGATCTTCCCTTTTCTTTGAAAAGACTGTCACATCATCTAAGTATACAACAACACATTGCCCACCCAATCCTCAGAAGGAAATATCCATTGCTCGTTGGAATGTAGCTCCTGCGTTTATCAGACCAAATGGCATCCTTCTATATGCAAAATTTCCCCACTTAGTGTGGAAAGTAGTCTTAAGACGATCTTCTTCGGCTACTAATACCTTATTGTAGCCAGAGAAACCATCGAGAAGAGAAAATAGCTCAGATCCCGACACCATTTGAAGGATTTGTTCCATTGAAGGGACGGGGTAGTTGTCTTTATTCGAAGCTCTGTTTAAATTTCTGAAGTCTACACATAGTCTTATCTCTCTTGACTTCTTTCTTACGGGAACTAAGTTAGAAACCCACTCAGAATGCCAGACCTTAAATATTATTTTAGCATCCAGGAGCTTCTTTAATTCCTTTTGAATCAGAGGTTCCAGAGTAGGATGCATCCTTATTAACTGCTGCTGAGATGGCTTGACACTTGCTTTCATCGGTATAACATGCTGAATAATGCCGACGTCATACGTTTTCAGATCTTCATAGGTCCATGCAAAAACATCCTTATATTGCTTAAATAGCTTGATGAACCTATCTCTTTCTCCTGGTGAATAACATTTGCCAAGGTTGACAAATTTTGGTTCTGCCTCGGTGCCCAAATTGACTAACTCATGTTGCATCGATGAACTGTTAGTTTTGGTATTAGCTGGCCTTTTGAACTTATTTTGAAGATCGAACAGCATTTCGAGGGACCTTACCCCTTTGGGGATGAAATTTCCTTTATCTACATCCTTCTTTTGCAAATCAGAATCGTGTTCTTCTTCATCTATCACAGTTCCTTGGAAGCTGTCTTCATTTGTTAGAAAACTGATGATCTGTTCGTCATCATCGAAAACTCTGAAGTTTGTGATGTTATCGGGAATGGAGGGCCTGAAAATGAATTCAATTGAGCATTTGTTATTAGATGGCACCAATCTAGAAGCGGATGTTGCTAACAAATCAGCTGTAGAATTTTGTAATCTAGGAACAGAGTTTATATTGAAAGTGTCAAAATGCATAATTAAATCCCATACCTCAACCTAATAACCCTTCAAATGAGGTGAGAGACAATGAATGGTGTCCCTTACCTGTCTTACAACTATTTCTGAGTCACCAAAAACCTTTAGGTATTTAACATTTAAACCAATGGCCTTCTTTAATCCATGTACCAAAGTGTTAACACCCAAAAAGTGCTCACTAGCTCATTTACCACATTATATGGCTCATTTGTCCATTTTCCTACCATATTTCCATTAAAATCCCAAAAAATCCCATTAAAAAGCCTCCAAAAGGCCTAAAATGCCTCCAAAAGGCCACAAAACCATCAAAATAGCCTAAAAAAGGCTAAAAAACCCCCTTTTCCTCCAAAAATAGCAAAAATCCCCTAAAAAGGGAATAAAAATATAAAATAATGAGGAAAAGGAGGAAAAAACCCTATACAGCTGCCTAAAACCATGTGTTTCCTAAAACCATGGGTCAGCACTCCACCACCAAAAAACTATAAATAGGTGATGGAGATCCCTTATTCCATATCCACAATCACAAGCACCCTTACTCTGCCAAAATCTCTCTCGAAACCCTAGTTCATCATTTGAACTACTTTCACCTTGAGAGCCACTTTGGCCCATCCCCACCATTGGAGAAGGAGAAGGAGCATTCAGAAGCTTGGAGCATCCTCTTGGACACTGCAAAGGGCTTCACCAACCTTGACACTCAAGGTAACATCAATACAAAGTCATTCTTTCAATTTGGTGTTTATGCTTCATGCTTGTTTTGGTATTAATTTAATTTTCAGTTTTAGTTTAATATACTGAACTGCTACTAAGGAGTCTATTCTCCTTAGTAGGTGCTCATTGGCACAAGCTAGGGGTAAAACCCTAGCTACAGTTTTGGCGACTCCCCTAGTTTTCGAATTTCTGGTTTCCGTTTTTAAATTTTTTCTTTCGGCTGTCCCTTTCGGCCGCTGCATACCGCGTCTTTTTCCTCTGCAGTCGCGTCCCGACCGCGCCTTTCAGGCCTTTACCCGCGATCCGACCGTGGCTCTCAGACTGCTTCCGACGCTCTGCCGGCGGATTCAAGTCTGTTACCTGCGATCCGACCGTGGCTAATCAGCCTGTTTGCCGCGATCTGACTGCGCCTGTCGGCCTTTTTCCTGCGTCGCGACTGCGGCTTTCTGCCTCTTTCGCGCGTCCCGACTGCGCCTGTTATCCCTTTTGCCGCGACCCGACTGTGTCTTTTTCCATTTTTCCTGCGTCCCGACTGCCACTGTTGGCCCGATAGCCGCGACCCGACTGTGCCTTTTCCCCTGTTTCCTGCGTTCCGACTGCCACTGTTGGCCCGATAGCCGCGACCTGACCACCGCTGTTTCCCTTAAACCCGCGGTCGGCCTGTTCTGATCCGCCACAGACCCGCGGTCTGATTTCTGCTCTTTTCCTGTTCTGAGCCCAGCCCCTCTTGCTGCAATATTTTCTGCATTTGAACAGCCCTCTGTCCTACCTGCAGCCCACTTCCTTACAGCCTTTCTGCAACATAATTTCTGTTCCTTTTACAGAATCTTTTTAAAATTTCAGTATTTTTATTTCAGAAAATTTTGCAAAGTTAAACTTTCAATTTCCATATTATTGATAGATTGGAAGTTGCCCTCCCTTGTGGCACTTCTGTTTTTGGGTTCAACACCTCACGAGCACACACTCTGTCACATTAAATCAAGTGAGCCTTAAAACGTACCTAACTAAACCAACATTCTAACCCCACTTGGGGAACACAAAAGAATCATTGTAGTTAGGTAGGATCAGGGGGATAGGCTTCCAATAACACCCCTTGGTTATTTCACTTGAGACATAGTTGTTGTCCAACTAGGGAACCAAAATCCCCTAGTACTTTTTGGCACGGTCACGACCAGTTTATCAGAGGGCCTCTCCCTTAGGAGGGTTGAAGTCGGGAGACTAGTTCCGGAGGCCTGAGTGGAATACCGCACTCCATTCAGTAACCGAAGGGCTACCTTTCGCGGTTCGCGGGATATCCCTGTATAGGGGTATTGCGGTCAACGAACTAAATGGCAGATTCACCTTTCTGGACGTGTCATGAACGGGGTATCTTAGTTGCCATTCTTCTAGGATTGACTACCCGGTATCCCTCCCGGTAGGGGGATATCATAGCCACTTGGATTTCCTACTCATATTGTCTGACTTGGATTTCATCACCTTGCAGAGGATATGTTTAGTTAAGTCAGAATACTTTTAGTTAGGTGTTTGCATGCTCCTTTACCTCCCTTTGGTCTAGTGAGTCCACCATTTTTCTTTTTTAGGAAACCTGCTGCTTGTTGGTATTCTGACCATCTTTGTTGTTACTCCACCTATTGTAGCACAGCTGTTGCAGTGGGTGTTTTGAGTTGGTTGTTGGCCTGAGTGCCTTGCTTTTTAGCTCTCCTTCTGCACACTCGGTTGCATTAGGATTTTTGAGCTGTTTTCATACTCACCTCAACCCACAGAGATTTAGACACCATCTGTCACCATTGAGTCCCCGAGACATTCTCGGCGCCTCAGGGGCGAGCCCCCACAGCACGGTTCTCTTGACACCACACGTCGTAGATTCCGATCATTATCCGTTGATACCACTCATCACAGATCTAGAGCCTTGTCACTTGACTCCACCCGTCAGCGACGTAGGTCTCCGTCACCAGATAGTGACGCACCTTACTTTACCTCTGATTCTGACGAAGAGTCTGAGAACCCTATTTATACTGCCCCTACTAGCCCCATGGCTGGTACGACTTCCACTCCATTTGTCATAGGGACCATTGGTGGCACATCCACTACTACACCAGTTACTACACCTGTTTTTGGTATGCCCTCCATGGGGCAACCATCTACCGTTCCCCTCACGGTACCTATTCCCACAGCGGGAATACCTATCCCCACTACATCAGTGGCTCACACTACCCATGGTGGTGCTGGACCATCCTCCACTACCTCAGTTCCCCCACTTGGGGGCACCACCCTAAATCTTGTCCCTCCACTTGGGGGCACTGGCCCCAACTTGGTCCACAGCACTACTGTGTCACAGCCTTCTTCCAGTTTGCCGTTCATGGCTAGCCTCAACCTACCTGACCTGGCCAGATTGACCAACGATCCTATTCGACACGACCCTATGTGGCCGCATATGCCTACCAAACTACCCTCTGACATCCCTAAATTCGAGGGTAAGGCCGGTGAGGACCCACAGAACCACATCATGTCTTTTCACCTATGGTGTTCCTCTAACTCCATTGTGGATGACTCTGTTCGCCTCCGTCTCTTACAACGCACCTTCACTGGCTCTGCAGCCAAGTGGTATATTGAGCAGCCTCATGGGACCCACGCCACCTTTTCTTCCCTGGCCTCGACCTTCCTGCAGTTCTTCCAGTTTCCAGTCCGCTATGACGCGGGCGTTGAGATCCTTCTATCTTGTAGACAAAACACAGCTACCCATATCACGGACCACATCCATGAGTGGCGTAGACGCCGTAGCTTATGCAAGATTAAACTAGATGACCGTATCTTCCTCGATTGGTTCCTCAAGTCCCTGCTCCCTGTCATCGCTAAGGATGTAGCTTCAGAAAGACCCCAGTCTGAAGAAGAGGCCATCCTTAAGGCACAGCAGTTCGACCTCATTTACGCCCAGTCGGGTTACCTTTATACCATTATACCTGACGCCCCTCGCGGCGAGTCCTCCCATCATGATGCGCCGGGGGCATCCCATGCTGCAGATGGTATCATTGGCCGTGTTTCTTCGCATCCCCAACCATTTTCTATAGCACGTCCTACCCCTGGCCCCGACCTGTCGCGGGCTACTTCACAGTTTGGAGCAACCAACTCGTATGCTCCCATGACACATCACCATTCCCATGGGCCCTCATGTCCACCACAGTGCTTCGGGTATGCGACTCCTGCTTATGCTCCTCCAGTCGCCCCTCAGCCTTACTACCATCAGCAGGCTGCCTCAGCTCCTGCGCCTTCACAAGCCCCACCAGCTTATTATCCGCCCCAGGCAGCCCCTGCGGCACATTCACAACCTGCTCCGCAGTCCTATCAGCAACCCCCTCAAGTTGCTGCACCTGCTCAGCCTCAACCTACATATCATCCTCCGCAGCCTGCTCCAGCACCTGCGCAACCTCAAAATCCACCTGCTGCCCAAGGGCAAGTATACGCCCAACATAACCCGCAGCAAAACCAGAATAACCAACGTAATCAGGGCCAACAGAACCGCGACAAGGGCCGTAATCGGGGAAACAACCAACCTGCAGACCAAGCTGGTCAACCGGCTAATCCCCCTGACAATAACAATGCGGCCCCCGCTAATCAAAACCCTGATCGCCCGCCCAAGCAGGCCAAAAACCCCAATTTGCGGACGAACCACCCTTGTTCTATTTGCGGGGTCTATGGACATTACACCCATGCTTGCCCACACTTGGAGCGAGCTCGGCAGCTTTGGGTTGACGAGGCCCATCGCCAAGGGCATGCGGCTCCCCAAGCACCGCCCAACCCCCCCCCAACCTCAGCAACCCCCTTTGGTGCTGCAAAACCCCTTACCGACCCAAGGCGTGGTGAACACTCAGCCGTTGGCACCTCAAGCTAACGTGCAACCCCAACAACAACAGATCACCTACGCTGCCCCTGATCAACCCATGTTCGACTCAGGTACCCACCACTTACTGATGATGTCATCTGCTGACGTCAACCTACAGACCCGTCGGAACCAATATGGCTCCACCTCTGAAGCCCCTCCCACGGATAAACCTACTAACGCCCATCCCACCGATCAGGCGTTACGTATACCTCCGCCGCCCATAGACGGCGCTGCGAAAGCACCTCGTTTCCCACTTCGCCGAATCAACAATAACCCTAACGCGCGCGCTGCGTCAAACTACAACATCGTAGACGACCTAGCCCAATCTCCCGCAGCCATGTCTGCGTTGGAAGTCTTGAAGAACTGCCCTTCCCAGCGCAAGACTTTACTTTCCGCCATCGGGGGGATTGACCCAACTGATTCACATTTGATGGCGTTTGATTTAGACCAGTCTGAACCACGCCTACCTTCCAGCTTAGCCTTCCAAGTTACAGTCTCCGTTAGGAATCTTGTTATCCATCGGTGCATCATCGATGAGGGTGCTTCCACATGCGTTATGTCTACATTTGTATGGCAGAAGCTAGGATCCCCTCCTCTCCAGCAGTCCACCACTGCGTTACGTGCCTACGACGGTCGTTCGGCCCCAGCCCCAAGGCCTTCTCCCCAACGTTCCAGTCCAGTTAGGTGGAAAAACAGTCCTTATTGACATAGAGGTAATCAATGCCCAATTGGATTACAACCTTCTACTTGGCCGCAGCTACATGTATGCCATGCGGGCGGTTGCCTCTTCTGTCTTTCGCACCATGATGTTCCCCCATGAAGGACGCGTGGTTAAGATTGACCAGCTCACCTACTATGATCCCAGTGCTCCGGCGGCACCGGAAAATGTTCTCCCCATGGTTGAACAACTTGTTTCTAGTGCCACCACCTCGTTTGTTTCCTCTACGGGGCCTGGAGTCTATTCAGACGCGCCGATGACCTCCACCTTTCAATCCATTCCTCCGCCGTCATCTACGCCCGAAATGTCTGACTTATGTACCTTGTCCCATGACATCCTACCACCTAACAATCAACCATCCTTGTTGCCTAAACCACCATTGGTACCTAGTCACATTGGTGTTACACCGATCCATACGATCCCCTTCCTAGTTCCTCCAGCAGGAGTAGTAAGCGCCCCGGTCATGGCTACCCTTAGCCTCCCTGGGTTAACCTTGGGATTACCTGTATGGTACCTTTCGCCTCCCGTTCGCCCGCCGACACCTGATGTCGTCCTCCAGCCGGTGCAACCCATGGCTACTACCACTCAGCCACCTCCCGGTGTCTCTACCTCTTCGTCCTCCACGACACCTCCTCCTCCTCCTCCACCAACTGGGGGCAGAGGTCCACAACCTTACACTGTTGTCCCACCTCCCAAGACAGTCAAGAACCCTCCAGTGTTTCGTGCTCCTCCCAAATGCTCGCTGTGTGACGAGTTGGGCCATGCGACCCACCAATGCCCACAGTTACCCGCATTACAGAAGCACATGCAAATGCTCGATGATGACCCCAACATCCCAACTGTCGAACTCAACCCTACTCCTAAGCCTAAAGATAAGTCCCTACGTACCAACCACTCCTGCGCCATATGCGGTATTTACGGGCACTATTCACATCATTGTCCCGATCTCCCGGATTACAGAGCAGCTCTTTATGAGATGAACAATCTGGATCTTGAGACGGCACCACCTACCATTGAGGAGATCTACCCCCCGGTCTCTCCCCCTTCTGAAGAGGTTAATATCATCTACATGATCTCTTCAACCAACACTTCTACTACCCCCTCGTCAACCGATTTGATGACGCAGACTTTCCGTACTGATGAGGAGATTCTTGAGGCCCTAACTGCCCCGGATTATCCTTGGGATGATATGCACCACCGTTCCTATTTCATCCCAGAAGCGTCTTCCTCTAGCACCGCTACCCAATACGCGGTCGAATCCAAAGACTTCCTCCCCACCAAGGTTGACTGGTTCAAGGACCCTATTCCTGCTCCTGATGCCTTCGAGGAGGGCAACATGGCCAACATCTCACCTGTCATCCAAGTTGATATTGCTGCTCCAGGTCATGCTCCTGAACTCATTACTTTAGGAGCATTCTGCAGTAAACAAGAGATTGAGGACTACACACACCTTTTCAAAGAATTCCGTGATGTCTTTGCCTGGTCTTATACCGAAATGCCTGGTCTTGATCCCGCAATTATAGAGCACCACATTGACACATGGCCTGATGTAACCCCCGTTCGTCAAAAACAACATTCGCTTCCTCCCTCAAAGTTCCCAGGATATGCCCCTGAACTCATCACTTTAGGAGCCTCCTGCAGCGAGCGGGAGATTGCGGATTACATACAACTCTTCCAAGAGTTCCGTGATGTCTTTGCTTGGCCCTCTAACGGAATGCCCGGTTTCGACACCGCCATTCTCAACCATCACATAGACACACGGCCAGAGGAACTCCATGTTCTTACTGAAACCAACTCTAAAGGCCTCCCTTTACGCAACCCCCATGATGGGTTGCATCCTACGGAATCTCTATCCATAGAATAATTTGCGGCCCCATTTTGGTCCGCATTGTACAGTTTGCTCTCTTTTTGTTTTTCATTTTTTTACCATCATCTTACATTCATCCTTTCTGCATGATTACAGATGGACCATCTTCCACCTAGTTACACTGGCTTCGCTGATGGCGCAAGCCGCTGGTCTCCCAACCTGGCTTCTGCAGCATGGGTCTTGTACTCCCCTTCCAACGAGATGATTCACCTTGACGGGATATGTATAGGCGCTGCTACCAATAACCAGGCGGAGTATGATGCCGTGACCGGTCTCCTGACTGCCGCCCTCCAAATGGGCATAAGTCACCTTCATGTGTTCCTTGACTCCCAGCTACTTGTCTCCCAGCTCAACAACTGCTACCAGGTGCGTGATCCCTGCCTTTTTAGAAAATTCCTGCGCACAAAACAACTCAGTCGACAATTTGAATCCATCACATTCACACATGTCCCCAGAGCTCAAAATCGTGTCGCAGACCAAATGGCCAACAACATCCTAGACTGGCATATCAATCACACCATGTAACATCATGCATCATCATCCCATAGCATCTCATAAAAATACATATAAAAACCCAAAAAGATTGCATCGCATCTACATTTGCATCCCTGTACATACACCACATACATATCCATAGGGGCATCCACGTGCCTAAACAACCATATATCATGTCACATCACCTAAAATACACAAGGGGCATCCATGTGCCTAACATCCTAACCTACTTGCATCCACGTGCAATATAAACATATCATAACACATAAAGCGCATCCACGTGCGTACAAATAAAACAACATCATACAAAAAGGTGCATCCACGTGCATATATATATCTCTCAAAAAATATACATGTTCAGTGCTATACATGTCCTGAGTACCCCTGTACTCAGCTATACAAAAAATGGCTATACATGCCTACAACCTCATCTACATACATGCCGTAGCTACAAAACTCGGGGGGAGTCCCCTGCACTCCCTAATGAGAGTCGTATCCTGCATCACTGCCAGCATCGGCTGCCTCTGAGTCCTCCCCTCGCTCCTCCTCCGGCAAGTCCTCCTCGCCTCCGGCCTCCTGTGCCCGAGCCCGGTCCACCAGAATCGCCACCCGAATCGCGATGGACCTAAACTCACGGGGTGCCCCCATGCAATCCCGTACCACATCTGGATCGACATCTCGCCAACCCTCGTCGGTCACTCCTATCAATAACCGATCTAAAATCTCCCGTACAGACTCTAGAGTCACCTCTGGGTCCCGGCGCCGCACCTCTCCTCGTCCAGGCAGAGCTGGCACGGCCACAATACCCCGCCGGGCCACATGCCCTGGAGGTGGCCTCGGGCCCACATCTGCACAAACCAACCATATGTCAGTCACCGTATATCCATCTACTATCATATACATAAAATATGACATACATAACATACAATAAAAACACACACGTACCGTCGGGACCCCATGCCTGTCCTGGTGCTCGTGGCGCCTCCGGATCTCCTGTGAAGTCCATATCCCGATACGGGAAGTCATCCAGCGTCAGTGGTATCTGAAGCCACTGCAGGTACAACTCCTGCGTAAAATACCTGCCTACGTCGCCACCACCACGGCGGCGCATCATCTCACCCCAACGGACCATCCTCGGCTCCCTCATCCCTCCTGCCCTAATCGGCACCCGTGGCCGCAGTGTGGGTACCCTCTCCATAAAGAAGGCACATAGGAAGGACCCAAAGCAAAAGCCCTTGCCATCTTCCTTCGCTGCCGTCAGCTGTCGCTGAACGCAGGTCAGGAACATCTGGCCCCAGGCATAGTACGTCCCATCTAAGACGCGCTTTACCATCTGCATCTGCCCCCCAGACACCTTCTCCGGTGACTGGGAACCCAATACCCGCACCACACACGCCGCCATGGCCTGCACTGCCGGCTCCTGTAGATCCCTCACCAGGAGTGCATTCCTATGCACCCTCGCGTCCTGACCGCAGTACCTCTCCAACATGTCCTCCATATCGACGTCCGCGGCAACCCGCGGCTGTGTGTCTGCTACCCTGCCCAAGCAGGGCAACCCCGTCAGGAAGTATACATCAGTGAGGGTAAGGTCTACCCTCTCCCCCTGTACCCGGAACGCCTGTATGTCCGGCTCCCAGAAGCTGATCAGACGGTTCAGCAACAATGTTGCTGTCCGTATCATAGGTATCTGTGCGAACTTCAAAAGTCCGCACAATCCCAGCACAGATCGCACATGGCGATTCTCTCGGATGAAACCCATGGTCTCATCAGGGATCTCCCGCTCTCTCCAAAGAACCTGGGGCATCCTGCCAATCACACAAAGTGAACTCATCAGTCTCATGACAACTTAAGAAAAATATTTTTCCCCCTCCAAGAAGCCCTAATAGCTCGGCCCAAAACCGCGGCTTTCGGGCTTCCTGCCGCGGTTTCCAACCGCGGCTGTCAGGCAGATAGCCGCGGTTCCCAACCGCGCCTGTCATCCCAAAACCCGCGGTTGGGAACCGCGTGTTCCTCTTTGGAACTCGCGGCACTCGACCGTGGTTCCAGCCAGGAATCACGCGGTCTCCAACCGCGTGGTTCGGCCCGAAACACGCGGTCTCCAACCGTGTGGTTCGGCTCGAAACTCGCGGTCTTCAACTGCGGTTTCGACCCCCTAACCCGCGGTCCACCCCACGTGGACCGTACAAGTCAACCCTGGGACCCACTACCCAACCCCCCCTCCCGAAAAAATATGCAGGTATGAGTTTACTGAAATACCTGTATCTCGCGGATCTGCAAACAGCCAGACGGATCATCCAGAAATGCCACCTAAGCTCTGGTCCACTCAACTCACAAGTCAAAGTCAACAAAGTACAAATGACACATGTCATGTTGGACCCACCACTATTTATAGTCGGTTGACTTTTTCTTGTTTTGGTCTTTCTGGCCCCATACGGCGTCCGTTTTACAAACCGTTTCCACCACTAGAATCAGCGCGACGTGACCGTCATGATGGTCACCTCGTTGCATTATTTTTGTCCTGTCATTTTTTACCCATTTTTCAGATGCCACTAGTCGCCTCGGTTTACGTGCCACATCGGCCGTTCTCCGATTTTCACATGTTTTATATCATCGGATTCAGTTTTCCGAGTTGGTGATGATGCTAGAGATCATTTCTCGCTCTCACCTCCAGTTTTTCTGGGCGTTTTTCAAAATGCCCCCGTCACCTCGGTTTGCGTGCCACATCGGCCGCCACCCGTTTTTGACATCCTTTATATCGCCGGATTCATTTTTCCGAGCCCGTGATGATGCTTGAGATCATTTCTCGCTCTCACTTGGTACAATTTCAACATTGTGTCCCAACACCTTGCTGCCTCGGTTTGCGTGCCACATCGGCCGCCATCGGATTGTTCCACATTTTTACATGAGCCATTCACTCCTGTCATACTGCAAATGTTTCGTTATTTTGCCACCATTTCATCTACCCCGCAAGGAGGTCCATCAGTGTTCCCACCTACCCTCATTCTTGGTCATCATTACTACACCTCGATTGAACACTTCCTCCCTGCCTGGCCATTCCTTTTGTTCGGTATAATTTTATCCCTTTTTCGGGCCGGACAAGTCCTTTACGAAAAAGGCACTTAGGGAGTTTCCGTTAAGCTCTTTTCTGACTCCTAAAAGAATGAAAAGATCGCCGAGCAATCTTGCTTCCTTTCATGCTCGTTAAAGTACCTGAAAGGGCGTCTATCTGGTATAAGTTTAACCCTTTTCCGGACCTGGTAGACTAATTACGAAAAAGGAATACTCTAGTCACACCGGCTAGAAGAGTTCTTCATTGCATCCTTTTATGCTTCTTTGGGCCTTGGAGACTAAATCTACGAAAAAGCAACCCCCTGGAGTCTTCTTACTTGCTTTCAGACTCTCTAAAATTGAAAGCAACCACGAGCATGCACTGTCCTGGGCTCGTAAAATCCACACGACAGTACCATTCCACTACCTCAGAGTCTTCTTATCGCTTTCAGACTCCTTAAAATTGAAAGCCACCACGAGCATGAACTGTCCTGGGCTCGTAAAATCCACACAACAGTATCATTTTTACACAAACTTCTTCTAGTTCCTTAACCCATGAAGAAGTACCCTCCTGTGCCTCCTGGCACTATGATCGATCATCTCGGCAGCACCCCCAATTAGGTCGCCTTTGTTCAGAGTATTCTGCAGTCTCCTGCCATGTTACACCAGCTTGAGTCTCCCTCAGCCAGTTATTCCCCCAGATCCATTACAGCTATGATCCCTTTCCCCTGAGTCAGTTTCATATGCTGCCAGATCATTCCCATTATCATACTCTGAACAAAGGAAGTTTGAGTCCACCCGCTCTACTTGCCCAGTTGTCCCCCCACAGTTTATCAGTTCTGCCATCAGTACTATCACATTTCGGTCTTGTACCTCGCGCTCCTGTCAAGGAAACATCATTGCCTTGATGGTTGCAGGTCTCCCTCTGTCGACGACAGCTCCTCTATTCCAGAGGATAGGCCCAGAGGTCCCTACGCCTTGGACTTATCACCATCTGTGGTAGGTGCCTACGGATCATTCCGAGAGGAGACATCATTGCCTCTCCGAGTGGTTGTTCCTCACATGCTCGACTTCAGCACCTTGATCGCATCGTTGAGGATCGCGTAGGATTATATCCCATCAGTTTTTAGTCGAAGACCCCGGATTTCCCCCGACTCTAGCACATTGGTGAGTCACTTCGGAACGCCCAGTTGTATGTTCCTGAGGATGTCCGGGCTGCGTTGGCGTTTGTATTCGGAAGCCATCCAGTTTCATGCTTCCTTGAGTACCCAGTTTCAGTTCCAGATCAGTCCCAGTTCAGTGTACCATGGAGAGTATGACCCCAGTCACTATGATCCAGCAGCTCATCAGTTCCTTTGGTACCACACTCAGTAGCACTGTTGATTGTTCCGGTGCACCAGTTCTGCAGTTCACACATGATCCGATCAGCAGTATGTCCCAGATTTGTGTCCCCTCTGGACTCTTATGATGTACACAGAGGTCATGTATCTTACAGGTCCCCCTTTTCGGGCCTTACAGTTATGGTTATGTATCTTGATACGAGCATGGGTATGCCCGCCTCGTCCATATATTGAGATTATTCCTCAGTCAGTATTTGAGGTCATGTATATTTCAGGTCCCCATTTTTGGACCCCATTGTTGTTATTATGTTATATCCTGATACGAGCATGGGAATGCCCGCCTCGTCCATATGATCAGATGATTCCTCATCCTTTATTGAGGTTATGTACTTTTAGTTCTTGCAGTTGTTCGGGATCGTTGTTCCGGGCTCCAGTTTGTTTCTTCTCTTCTCTCCACATCCCAGGAAAACCATTCATGACTTATGATGTCCATCGGCCATACGATGAGCTCCTGCCCTCGCACATCAGGGGGCAATCTGTTAACACCCAAAAAGTGCGCACTAGCTCATTTACCACATTATATGGCTCATTTGTCCATTTTCCTACCATATTTCCATTAAAATCCCAAAAAATCCCATTAAAAAGCCTCCAAAAGGCCTAAAATGCCTCCAAAAGGCCACAAAACCATCAAAATAGCCTAAAAAAGGCTAAAAAAACCCCCTTTTCCTCCAAAAATAGCAAAAATCCCCTAAAAAGGGAATAAAAATATAAAATAATGAGGAAAAGGAGGAAAAAACCCTATACAGCTGCCTAAAACCATGTGTTTCCTAAAACCATGGGTCAGCACTCCACCACCAAAAAACTATAAATAGGTGATGGAGATCCCTTATTCCATATCCACAATCACAAGCACCCTTACTCTGCCAAAATCTCTCTCGAAACCCTAGTTCACCTTTGAACTATTTTCACCTTGAGAGCCACCTTTGGCCCATTCCCAACATTGGAGAAGGAGAAGGAGCATTCTCGAAGCTTGGAGCATCCTCTTGGACACTGCAAAGGGCTTCACCAACCTTGACACTCAAGGTAACATCAATACAAAGTCATTCTTTCATTTTGGTGTTTATGCTTCATGCTTGTCTTAGAAATAATTTAATTTTTTGTTTATTGCATAATTAGTTTAATATACTGAACTGCTACTAAGGAGTCCATTCTCCTTAGTAGGTGCTCATTGGCACAAGCTAGGGGTAAAACCCTAGCTACACAAAGCTTCATATTCCGCTGTGTTGTTAGTACAATCAAATTCTAATATACATGACAAAAAATACTTGTTTCTTCTTGGATCCATCAGAACACAACCGGCTCCGGATCCTTCCAGAGTTTTAGAATCGTCAAAGTATAATGTCCAAAAAATATCTTTTGATTCAGCTAAGTTAGTATCTCTATGATCTAATTCAGTGACTAAACTAACTATATTACAATCAACATCATCAGTTCGAGAAAAATGAAGGAGATCGGACTGTTCATTTGATTCATGGTTGACGGTTTTAGACTGATAATTACCCAGATCAATTTCTAAGAAATAATTCCCCAGAACCGAGGATGAGAAGGTTACAGCCTCATTCTTTTCCTCTAGTTGAGTTACATTTTGCTTCATGTGTGGTTCTCTCAGGACTTTGATATGATTCTGCCTATTTTGATAAGGCAACCACAGATGAGACCAATCAGTTGCAAAGTAACCATTCAGCTTGGTAGACCAGTCCCTACTTAAGATCAGACCGTAGGCTTCAGGAATATCAACTACCATTATGTCAATAAACTGACAGACTCTAGAGTCGGCTGATAATCTAATGAGAACATCTTTCATCTCCCCAATCACTTTGACCGCAGTCCTATCTAACTGGATAATTTGGGCCGGAGATGGCACCGGTTTCCCGTTAATTTTTTTACAAATTGACAGTGGCATAACGTTTGAAGATGCTCCAGAATCTACCAAACAATTGTGAACATTATGATTGAAAATTTCAAAGGTCAATAGGAATGGCAATGTTTGAGATTTAGATTTCCCGTCGATACTAGCCTCATTAATTTCGGGATCTTCTTGAGAGTCTATTAATGGAGTGCTGGTCTGGGGTTGTAGAACATGCAGCAGCTTGTCTCGTTGGTGAGGCAAACTGCACATGTCGAATATTGACACATTCGCTTTGAATTTCTTTATATCCTCGATAATGTCATATCCTATATCAGACTCATTCCCAATTCGGGCTGGATGATCTGTTTTATTCATTGTGACCTTAGGTGGCTGAACTATGGTGTCAATGTTTGGATGTTTGGCTAACTTTAGGATGTGGTGGAATAATTGTTATATGCCTTCTAGGTGGTTCTTTTGAAACTTTAGGCTTGGGGGGAATCGAGTCTTTCACAGGATCCGCAATAGAACCTTTACTGCGAGTATTAATATTCACAACAGAGGGAAAGCTTTCTATGGGATCTTCTTCTGCTGATTCAGTTATAGGTACCCAATCCCACAGTACCATAGTAGTGTCCGGGGTTGGTTCCTCTAATTTAGGGCTCGATTCTTCTAGAGGATTATCTTGGTCTGGGATCTGTGAATCCAACATTTGATTCATGACTAAACTCATAGAGTTAATCCATTGTGGGCAACGCTTTTCCGAATGTGGTTCTTGATGAAAGGTGCAGAATTTTTCCATCCCAATTTCATTGAGGTTTAAAACAGGGGAAGTATTCATGGGTGGATGAGGTTGATTGCCCTATTCCCTTTTTTTGTAAAATGGCTTGAAAGGTCTCCTAGATGTACTAGCAGCCTTATCTTTCTCGAGATCTACAATTTTATTGGATAACTTCTGCATCATCTTAACTACATTCTCCATGTCTGTTGATGACTCTTCCTTACCTCTAGTGAGCAGCAAGGGTTTTTTACTAACTTCTAGTTTTGTTTCAGCCTCTAAGGTATGTTTAGCAATGCTATCTGCCTCCTCTTCCTCCTTCCTATCCTCTTCAAAATTCTCTATCAGGGTGGTTTTTTTAGATCTTTTAACAAACATTGCTATGGGTCCTTCAAGAGCTGTTGTATAGTATTCAACTAGAGATTCTTCTGCTGGTTTATTTGCCTCACTGAAATTATTCAAGAGTGTTGTGAACCTTTGGTTAAAGTCTTGAACCTTTTCTTTCTTTTCCATTCTCATGGATAAGAGTTCTTTCATAAGTGTGGCTACAGTCTTTTGGTTTCCATATTTCTTTAAGAAACAGTTTTCAAATTCATCCCAACTTGAGATCGAGCTAGGTTGTAGGCTGAAATACCAGGATGATACTTTTGGCTCGAATGTGTATGGAAAAAGCCTGCAGACTACATCTTCATGCTGCACGTTCAAAATATTCAAAGTTAGATAAAAGCTCTTGAGATGATCTTCGGCTGAAATGGCTTTCCCTGGGTCGAATTTAGGCAAGACCTTTTCTGGATTTTTTGGAAGATTGTGGAATGGCCCAACTAGATTCAACGCTCCCCTTGCTCTCCAAGCAGGTACAACCATGTTTCTATGTGGAGAATCTGGTGGGGAATTGTAAGGTGATTTCAGGGGAGTGTTCTTTGGAGTAATAAGTTCTCCAAGACTTTCTTGATCTGAAATATTTTCTGGGTTTTCAAGATCGACCCTGTTCAAAGGTTCTACAATTTCTTCTAAAGTTAAATTCACAAGCTCTTCAAAACTTTGCACAAGAATCGAATCACGGGTGTACCGTCGCTCTTGACTAGGGGAACTTTTCCTAGGAAGGAAATTTACTGCGTTTAAACCACCTAGCTTCCTAACATAAGATCGTGTGTGCCTCCTCAAATCTTCTATTTCTGTAAAAGGTACATCATACAATGCTTCTTGAGGCTCAGGATCAGAGACAAGATTTTCTTGATTTGCTACTTCAAGATTTGGACTGTCTGAAATTCTTTCTTTAAGCGGGTTTTCAGTGACATTTATGACAGTGGGCAATTTCCCTTTATCAACCATGCACTTTCAGGCCCTCCTTCTAGCGCCAAAAACTATTGATGCCTCGGAGATCACAGCATCAATCAGAAAGGGATTCTCCCCGATAGACTATCCCAATTAGATTATCTACCGTTTGGTATGGGGAATCCGTCCGGTTAGCGGTTTCGGCAACCGTGGGTTTGGAGATTTGCTCCAATTATACCGGTTATGGCCCGATCCACCGTTCTTTTGGTTTTAAATTTTAGAATGATATGCAAGTGCCTAGACTAGTTTAATCTAAATGCAGAACTGGAAAACAAATCTGTGTCTAAAAAAATGAAACAAATCTAAACTATCCTCACAAGGAGCAAATTATGGTAAATGAGTAATATGCTGGAAGATTTACCTAAAATTTAACAGGCAGCTATCAAATCTTAACGATAGATCCACAGCAGAAACATGAGATATTAGAAGATAGCTTCTAATGCATATATAATATATCCTATTACTCATGAAAGAGAGAATTCATTTGCACAGAGATAAGTAAGATCATTTAATACAATGAAATAATTCAAGACAATAGAAAAGATCTCACAGCAAAGTATAGAAGTCACAGGAATAATCCAACATGCATCCAATCTTCATTTCCATGCAAAAAGACGTCCTCTCCAGGCTCTTATTAGGTAGATTTTATTTTCTTTAAACAAGTGCAAGGTAGATCGTACAAGTTCAGAAAATTATTTCCCTGCCAAACGTCCTGTACATTGCTTCCTAAACTTCTATTTATAATATTACAAAATGCCCTTTGGGCTGCCACCTGGCTCTTTACACTTGTCACCTACAGACTTTTCCCTTTTAATAGACAAAAATGTGACCCTTTCTTAAACATAAAATTACTTTAAAAAGAAAAGGACAGTTGTCCAATGGCTCCACGTTTTTATACATATGAAAGCCAAATTACAAAAGATAGGAATTAACGCCTGAATATCAGTGCGTTCACTCTTGGGAAGGCGCTCCAACTGGAAGAGAAGCACTCGAGCTCGCTATTGCTGCTGCTGCTGCTGGGAGAGAAGAACTCGGGATGGCTGTTACTTCTGCTTTCTTTTCCTCTTCTGCAATGTAACTAAACCATATACCAGTATCTCTTATAACTACATTTGCTGAGGCAGGGAGTAAGATTTTCTGGGAAGTTATATCTTTACCAAGCTCTGCTCCAATACCTTGAATTTCTGTTACTGCTGCTTGGTGTATTTCCTTAAGCAGATGATTGTGTATTGATGACATCCCAATATAATGATGGAGATCCTCAATGCCTAAGACATCAATCTTCTTTACATATTCTGTTTGGATGCCCAGCTCTTCCTTCAGGTCAGATAAACGTTGTTCTTTTCCCAGGAAATCATCAAGGGACTGAGGGAAACTCAACTTGCATTTGTCATGCACTTCATGGATTTTTTGATAAAGACCGTTACTTTTATCCATTGTCCCTCGGATCTTGGCCATTAGCTTAATGCTACAATTTCTGCAAAATTCCAAAAGGGTTATGTCTTCATTAAAACCATCCATAGATTTGAATGGGATATGCTTGGGGAAATCCACCTTTCCTTCTCTCCATTCTATCTGGCTCAGGATGGTTTCCTTAACCCGAGTATATTTAGCCTTAAGCCTATTGGACTCTACATTAACTTCTTTTAATCTAACCACCACGGCCTTGAGATTGCATACTTCCTCAGTAATTAGTTCCTGCGTGTCATGGATTTTCTTTAGGATGCTACAGGACAGCTCATGAAAAGGAGGCATATCTATCGCTCTACCTTCTTCTTGCTCTAATTGATCAACCAATACCTGCTTATCTGCCTCTAGATGGGATACTTTAGCTTCTGCATCATTTTTTTCTGCTTCTAAGATCATCATCTGGACTGCCATGCGCTCCTTTTCTTCTTCCAAAAGGTTATACTTGTCTGACAATTCCTTATGTTCAACAGATAGGCGATTATACCTATTCACTACAAGATCTCTGTAAGCCTGCTCATTAGCCACAGTGTGTTGTAACATGCGAGCTCTCCTCTTTGACGATTCAACTTCTTTAACTATATCGGCCACTTTGTCCTGCGTTGCTTTTGCTACTTCTACAGTGGCGGATGCCATATCTAAGGGAGCCTTATTTGTATTTTGCATTACGGTGGTCTCCCGGTGGGTGACAATGTCTTCTTGGAAGAGTCTCTTTATCCTCTCTTCCGATTTTAGGACTACTGCCTTTCTTTTCTTATCATATACAAATTCATCCCATCGAGACACCGTATGCTCTTCTGATGGAGTGTAGGGGACGATTGGGAGATCTATTATATTTGCTTCTGCTTGTGCGAGTGGCGTTTGGACTACTTGAGCTGAATATGTTCCTGCATTCTGGGTACTAGAGACACCTGCTTGTGCTGTGTCTGCCTCCACATTCTAAGTACCGGAGACACCTGCTTGAGATATGTCTATCTCCATGTCCTGAGTGTCGGAGCCTCCTTCCTGGGCATCTTCAACTGTCTTGAGTTCTTCTTCCGTTTTCTGCCTTCAGCTTGTTGCCTTCTCTCTTCTTCTTCAGCGTGCCGCTGATTTTCATTTTCTTCCATCTGCTTCGCGTCTTCTGCTTCTTTCTACCGCTGGGCTTCCTCAGCTTCTTTCTGCAGCCTTTCACTTTCTGCTTCTTGTTGCAATCTTTCCACTTCAGCTTCCTGCTGTAATCTTGCAACTTCAGCCTCTTGCTGCAACCTTGCGTCCTCTCTTAACCTTTGTTCTTCTTGGGCTCGGGCATCATCTGCTTCTTTCTCTTTTTGCAGGATGGTTTTTTGGGCCTTGGTAGAGCTAGAGCTTGCTCCACTTCCTTGGCGACAAATCTGCAGCTCAGTCATGTTGCTGATGCCTCTGAATGCTTCTCCCTCGACATCATAATAATGAGCATACTCAAAATGAGCATAAATTTCTTTGCAATGCTCGGCAACTTTTCCCCGCCTATCATTCCTATGGAAAATTACTTCGTTGAAGTGGAAAGCTTTCAGCTCTTGAACAAACTCCTCAGTTGATGCAACCCTTGAGAACTTGTATGCTCCTATGCAGAAGGGTAAAGGAGAGAAAGAAGCCTTATGCTGCTTGTTAAGCACCGCTCCGATTCCATCAAGGAAAATTTGTCTCACCGCTTCTTTGAGGACTACATAGTCAGTAGCATACTTCGGAAAAATATATGGAGCTTTAGCCCCTCCAAACATCCTGATGTAGGTGCCTTGCTCTGAAAAATAAAAATATCCATAGTTTTCCAAGATCTCCATGGAATTTTTCGACAGACAGTTGGGCTCTTCCTTGAATATCTGTTCATATAGGGGCATGATGAACCCCTCACAGATGAGCTTATAGCTAGCTCTATAATTTTGAGCCCACATTATCTTGTAAGCAGTGTAGACCGGGGTGTTAGCTTTATCCCATGTGCAACCTAAGCTGGGAAAAGATAGCTTGGCCAAAACAAAGTCAATGAGATATGAAGACATGTAAAATTCTGAATTTTTTAAGGCTAGACCTTCTCTTGCAGTAGCCACCATTGATGCCAAACTGTCCGACAGGATAGTAGCCCAGTTAAACATAGTTATGTTGTTGCAGCAACATCCCCCCCAAAATTTTGTACATATTGGGGCCCCTCCTTTAAAAATTTTAGAAAGGCTGCCTCAAGGGGCCATTCCCAGCTTTTATCTTTCGCTTTCCAACAGAAAATCTTGCCATAAACCTTTCCAAATTTTTTCCAAGGAACAGAAAAGAACTTAGAAAATTTTCCCAAAATTTCGGAGCTTTTCAGACTATCTCCCCGCAGTTGCGAATTGTTTTGAGTTTCATCCCGAAAGGCAGAAGCCTTTGTTTAACCTTTCGAAAAGGAACTTAGAAACTTTGTTTTGAAAATTTGCGGAATGTAAGAAAGAAACTTCGCGGAAACATTCGGATTTTGCTCCCGAAACGGCGGGAACCATTCGCATAAACATCCCGAAAACTTAGATTTTCCTCTCGAAATTGCGGAAACTATTTGGTAAAGTCTCCCGAAATTTAGGAGTCGTTCGCGCTATCTTCCCGCAGTTGCGGAAGCCAAACGCATAAGCCTTCCGAAAAGGACTTAGATTTTTTGAAAGTTTGCGAAACAAACTCTGCGGAACCTTTCAGCTTTGTCTCCCGAAATTGCGGAATCTTTCGGGCTATCCTCCTGCAGTGGCGGAAGCCGCTTGTTTAAACCTTCCGAAAAAGACTTAGAAACGTTCGTCTGAAAGCTGTGGAAGCCATTGGACAATCCTTTCCGAAACGACGGAGTTCTTCGTCAAAACCTTCCGCAAACGTGGAGGGATTCAGGTTTTCCTCCCGAAACGGTGGAGGCCATTTGTTTAAGCTTCCTGAAAGAAGAGACTTAGAATTTTTGAAAGTTCGCGGACGACTGAAGAAAGCACCACGGAACCGTTTGACTTTTCTTCCCGAAACGGCGGGAGCCGTTTGCATAAGTCTCCCGAAGAGGCTTCGAAATTATTGTTGAAAAGGTGGCGGAAATATGTGACGAATTCCTTCCGAAACGAAGGAAGAATTCGAAGAAGCTGCCCGAAACTTGCGGGAGCCATCCGTCAACCTTCCCCGAATCCGCCAAGTAACTTAGTATTTTTCGAAATCTTTAAGTCATGAAGTTGCGGAAGCGTTGGCGATATTATTCCCGTGCCTTCGGGGAAGCCTTCGCATTACCTTCCCGCAACCTCGGCAAGAAAAGTTGCGGAAACATTCGGGTATTCCTTCCGAAACACCGGGCGCCATTTGCCAACTCTCCTCAAAACTTTGAAAAGAACTTGAAGTTTTCTTCGAAATTTGCGGAATCATTCAAGTTTCCTTCCCGCAATCGCGGAAGCCATTAGCGGAGATATTCAAGTTATCATTCCGAAACCCCTCAAGACTTAGAAACTTTTGTTTAAGTTACGGGCGTCGTTACTTTATCTTTCCGAAGCCGCGGGAGATTTCAAGTTATCCTTCCGAAACACCGGGCACCATTCGCGAGAAACTCCCGAAACAGCGGAAGCCTTTGTGTTATCCTTCCGCGACGCGGGAGTCTTTTGCGAAACGTTTTGAGTTTTCCTTCCGCGACGTGCCCCGAAATAACATAAGCTTTCGCTATGTCTTTCCGCAATAGCGGATGAAATGCACAAGTCGTCCCGCCGGTGGCGGTCGCGCACGCAAACCAATGCAACTCGACATGACTGCGACGTACAACATTTAAAACTTGTTTTAATATGCCACCCACCGTATTAAAGCCCCACACGTGCCCAAATTATTTAAATAAGCGGTGGAGGCTTGAGCCAAAACGTTGTTAATTTTCGATTGGCAAAACTGTTGGACGTCGCGCGACCGCTCCAGCTTAGCTCGCTCGACCTTGTACTCATCCACCTCATTCGGCTATCTTCATCAATTCCAGGTAGGATTCTAACCGTTAAATTTTGTCTTCCACGCGTCAGGTTACCTTTGGTGTTCTTGTTTTCTAAGATGATAGGAATTGGTTGGATTTTGACGGGAAAAATGCCCGTCATGGGCTGTTTTTCCCGTCAAATACGGTCTAAATTTCGTATTTCCTATCGTGTGTCTATTGGTTAAAAAAAGGCTGTCATTTTGGACGGATGGGTTTATGTTTTTTTTTCAAAGTTCCCCCCGAGGCCCCGTGGACTTTTCATGTCCCCAGCCGAAAGCTAAAACTGTAGTCACCCGGACCTTTTCATAAGCCTCAGCCCCGGCGTAGCCACTACCCATTTTTAAATTCTAAGACAGGTGCCATCGCCCCTGTTCAAACCTACCACAGAGCACCTCGGCAAGAGCCATAAACGACAATGGCATTCGAAACCCTTGCCTGGTCGTAAGCGGAAAGCAGCTCCTTATTTCGTCGTAGGGTTATTTCACCCAAACTTCCCAGCCGCTAATCATTTAAAAGCATCATGTCAAAGAACACCATCCCCCTAGAGGCTGGGCCAAAAGCAGGTTGCTTCCGCAACGCGCTTATCCTCTCAAGAACATTCCAAACCCGCCCCTTAAAGGAATTAGAATGTTTAAATTTAGATTGGAGTGGTGTATTTGCTTCCTAAAACGCAGCTTCACATTTTGGTTTTATCTCAGTCACATATTAAAACGATGATGATCTCTGTTAAAATCTCACAGTATGTTGCTCAATTTCATAATTACTTGTATGTGGGTGCTATCAGGGATAAGTCAAAATGCCAAAAGGTGGTAAGAAGAAGGCTAAGATGACAGAGAAAAAGCCTGCACCAATTAAAACTGAGACCTCACTCCAGAATACTAGGTGCACCACCGGTGTCCCTCCTGAAATCAGATGGGGTGACATTTACAGGATGATCCGAGACCAGGATGTCCCGGACATGTTGTTAGAAGAGGGGCCGATGTATCTAAATATCAAAGCCTCAAGCATAACCAGAGCTGCTACCCGCCCTGAACTATTCCCCTGTGCTGAAGTAATCGGATGGATACTCCAACATGCCAATGTGGAAGGAAGAGTGATAAATGACAGCGGGAAAGTAGCCATTGCCTCATTCCACCCAGCATACATTACCGCAGCCTATAAGTTTCCCCGCTCCCAGCAAGCTCTGACTGATGAATGGTTGGGAAAAATGAATAACGTTGAGATGGCCAAAAAGCTACTAGTAGCAGGCAAGCATTTGAGAAAGAAAGGAAACGACGAATATGACGTACAGAATCTGAGATCTCCTTTCAGATTGATCGCCCTGATGCTGTGCAGAATCTTCGGCATGCCCGATGGCACCGTGTATAAGATTCAGTGGGTCCCTATTATCCACTTCGTGGCGTTTAAAGGAACTGTGTTTGACTGGGCCACTCTCCTGTCAGATAGTTTGGCCTCAATTATAGTTGCTGCAAGAGAAGGACTAGCCTTAAAGAAGGCAAAATTGTTTATGTCTTCATATCTGATTGATTGCATTTTGGCCAAGGTGGACTTCCCCAAATTGGGCTGCACATGGGATAAGGCCACCACCCCGGTTTATACCACTTTCAAGATGATGTGGGCCCAGAATTACAAACCTAGCTACAAAATCATCTGTGAGGGGTTCATCATGCCCCTATATGAGAAGATATTCAAGGAGGATCCCAACTGCCTGTCAGAGAACGCTGTGGAAGTCCTTGAGAATTACGGGGATTTTTACTTTTTAGAGCAAGGCACCTACCTCAGAATGTTTGGAGGGACTAAGCCCCCTTACATTTTGCCGCAGTATGCCACAGATTATGTGGTCCTCAAGGAAGTAGTAAGACAAATCTTCCTGGATGGAATTGGAGCAATGCTCCACAAACAGCATAAGGCTTCCTTTCCCCCTCTACCTTTCTGCATAGGTGCTTACAAGTTCTTGGGGGTTGCCTTAGCCGAAGAGTTTGTGCAGGAGCTGAAAGCCTTCCACTTCGGTGAGGTGATCTTCCACAGGAACGACATGAAGGGAAAAGTGGCCGAGCATTGTAGGGACATCTACGCTCATTTTGAATACTCGCACTATCCCGATGCCAAAGAAGAGATATTCAGAGGCATTAGCAACATGGCTGAGCTGTGAACCTTTCGCCAAGGTAGTGGAGTAAGTTCTAGCTCCACCAAGATCCAGAAGACCAGCCAACAGAAAGAGAAAGAAGCTGATGATGCCCGAGCTCAGGAAGAGCTCAGATTAAGAGAGGAAGCAAGGTTACTCTAGGAGGCTGAAGAAGCCAGGTTGCAGCAGAAAGAAGCAGAAGAAGCCCAACAACAGAAGGAGGCTGAAGATGAAAAGCGACAGAAAGGAGATGAAGGTCAGCCACATGTTACAGGAGGGGAAGGAGGACAGGAAGCTGAACAAAAAGCAGAAGAAGAGCTGAAAGCAGGGGAAGATGCCCAAGCAAGTGGATCCAGTGTCCAAGACATGGAAATAGACGCATCTCAAGCAGGTGGCTCTGGTACCCAAAATGAAGGAGTAGACCCAGCTCAGGAAGTCTAGACCCCACCTGCGGAAGAAGAAATAGACATTATGGAGCGCCCAATTGTCCCGTACACTCCATTGGGAAAACATACAATGTCCAGGTGGAATGAGTTTGTCTATGACAAGAAAAGGAAAGCAATGGTCCTCAAATCGGAAGAAAGGATCAAAAGTCCCTTCCATGAGGACATCATTACCCACCGAGAGGTCACTATAATGAAGAATACATATCAAGATCCCTTTGCTATGGCATCCACAGCTGTAGAAACAACAAAAGCATCACTGGACAATGTAGGGGTTATAGTTAGAGAAAATGCATTGACAAAGAAGAGAGCTCGTACGATGCAACAGACTGTGGCTAATGAGCAAGCCCACAGGGATCTGGTGGTGAACAAGTATAATTGCCTATACACCGAGCATAAGGAGCTGTCAGACAAATATAACCGGTTAGAGGAAGAAAAGGACCAACTAACACTCCAGATGATGATTGTGGAAGCATAGAAGAATGAAGCGGAAGATAAAGCATTGCAGCTAGAAGCAGACAAGCGAGCATTAGTTGAGCAATTAGAGCAAGCTGAGAGCAGAACGATGGACAAATCTCCCTTCCATGAGTTGTCCTGCAGCATCCTGAGGCAAATGCATGAGACTCAGGGGCTAATCACTAATGATGTGTGCCAGCTCAAGGCCATGGTAGTCAGGTTAAAGGAAGTTAATGCAGAATCCCATAGGCTTAAAGCCAAATACACTCGGGTTAGAGCAAATATCATGAGTCAGATGAAGTGGAGAGAAGGAAAAGGGGGTTTCCCCACGCATCTTCCATTTAAATCTGTGGACAGTTTTAATGAGGACATAGCCCTTTTGGAGTTCTGCAGGAGCTGTGGCAGTAAACTAATGGCCAGCGTACGAGGGAAAACAGATAAAATTAACAATCTGTACCAAAGGCTCCAAGGGGTGCATGACAAATGCAAATTGAACTTCCCTCAGACCCTGGAAGATTTTCCAGAAAAGGAGAAACGTTTGTCTCAACTAAAGGAAGAGCTGGGAGTTCAAACGGAGTATGTGAAGAGGATTGATGTACTGGCTATTGATGACCTCCAACATTATATTGGATTGTCATCACTCCACAACCATCTGCTGAAGGAAATACACCAAGGAGCAATAGCAGAGATTCAAGACATTGGAGCAGAGCTCGGGAAGAATGTGACTTCTCAGAAAATCTTGTTCGCTGCTGCAGCAAACATAGTCATAAGGGACACAGGTATGTGGTATAGATACATAGCGGAGGAGGAGAAGAAAGCTGCAGCAGTAGCAGGAGCAACAGCAGATCCAGAATCTTCTCTCCCAGCAGCCATTCCAGCAACAACAGTGGGCTCAATTATCTCTTCCCCAGCAGTGGCAGAAATTCCAGCCAGCTCAATCCGTACTTCGCAAGTAGAAGCAGCAGCAACAATTGGTTCGAGTGTCTCTTCCCAGGCAGCATCAGCAGCATCAATTAACTTGGGCGATCCTCTCCCAGCTGAAGCTCACGCACAAGAATGACAGCACGGATATTAGAACATTATTTATGCTATATTGTATTTTTTAAACTCTCAAATGTATAAAGCGTGAGCTATGGGACAGCTGTCCATTCTCTTTTGTTAAATATTTTGTAAAAGAAGTAGTCATTTTTTGGTCTATTATAGAAGAGATTCCTGTAGGTGACAGGTGGAAGAGGCTAGGTGGCAGCCCAAAGGGCGATTTTGTAATTATAAATAGAAGCTAGGAAGAATATGAAGGGACTTTTGCCAGGGAATAAATTTTGTAAACCTGTATGAGCTATCTTGTATCGGTTCTGTAAAATCGAATTTTCTAATAAAAGCCAGGGAGATGGACGTTTTGCATGGGAACGAAAGATGGATGTGTATTGGACTATTCTGATGGCTTCCATACTGTAATGTGAAATCTTTCTTGTTATTTGAACTATTTCTTTGCAGCGAATGATTTTGCTTCTTTCTGTGTAAACGATTTCTCCATTTCATGAGCAGTGAATGTGTTTATATTAAATCAGAAGCTATCTTCTGATATCTTTATCATGGCTGTAGCTTTCCCTTTCTAATTTAATGGCTATCCATTCTTTCTTTAAGATAACTCCTATAGCTCATTGTTCATGCCTTTAATTGTGCTCCTTGCAGGGATAATTAGTTTTATTTTATGTGTTTCTTTATTAGATTTAGATCTGTTCTTTCAGTTTGCATTTAGATTAAATAATTTTGCTTCTCTGTTTCATGAGCAATAGATGCATTTTATATTAAATTAGAAGCTATCTTCTAAAGATCTTTTATCTTGCTGTAGCTTTACCTGTAAGAATCGATGGCTATCTATTCTTTCTTTATGATATCTGTTACAGCTCATTGCTCATCCTGTAAATATGTTCCTTGCAAGGATAGGTAGATTTACTTTAGATTTAGACTTAGATCTCTTTTAGTTTTGCATTTAGATCAGTTATAAATTAGGCACTTGCATCTCATTAAAAAACATAAAATCCAAAAGAAAGGTGGATCGGGCCTTAACCGGTACAATCGGAATTAAACTCCAAACCCACGGTTGCCAGAACCGCTAACCGGACGGATTCCCTATACCAAACGGTAGATAATCTAATTGGGATCATCTATCGGGGAGAATCCCTTTTTGATTGATGCTACGATATCCGAGGCATCAACAAGTTCCTTTGAATGCTACGAAGTGGATGATGGGGACCCACTGTATCCTGTATATAGTGCCATCGGGCATGCCGAAAATCCTGCATAGCATCAGGGCGATTAACCTGAAAGGAGGTCTTAGATTCTGAACATCATATTCGTCATTACCTCTCTTTCTTAAGTTCTTTCCTGCAACCAATAACTTTTTGGCCATCTCAATATTGTTCATCTGGCCCAACCATTCATCACTCAGATCTTGCTGGGGACGTGAGAATTTATAGGCTGTAGCAATATATGCTGGGTAGAATGATGCGATGGCTACTCCCCCACTATCATGTAATACTCTTGTCTCCGCATTAGTATGCTCCAGTATCCACCCGATCACTTTAGAACATGGGAACAATTCAGGGCGGGTAGAAGCCCTAGCTATGCCGTAAGTTCTGATGTTGCGGTAGATCTGTTCTTCCTCTAATAATGCATCTGGGATATCCTGGTCCCTGATCATTCTGTAAATATCACCCCAGCGGACTTCGGGAGGAATGCCGGTGGTGCACCTAGTATCTTGGAACATAGTTTCAATCCTAAGTGGTACTGGCTCTGGTTCCATTACTTTAGCCTTCTTCCTACAACCTTTTGGCATCTTGGCTTATCCCTGCTAGCAACCAAATACAAGTCATTATAAAAATGTGCAACCTGTTATGAAATTTTAACGAAGAGAAAGATCAATTCAATATGCTAAAACATAGACAAATTAAGAAGCTGCATGTTGGGGAGGCAAAATAAACCACTCCAAACAAGAAATATAGTTCTGAGATTTGATTATCCTAAGGAAACAAAGTTTGGAATGTTCCCGAAAGGGAAAGCATACAACGTGGAAACAACCGGTTTCCCATCTAGCCCTAGGGGAGAGGGTATCCTTCATAGTTTCACCCTTAATGGTCAATGGCAGGTGAGCTTGGATTGAAATAATCTTATGACAAAACAAGGAACCGGCTACTACATTTATCAAAAGGTGATGGGATTCAGTCGACCACTACGGTTATTAGTAACATTTACGAGGCGTTGTGTGGCCGGCTCAAATTTTGAATGAGGGTGACGACGCTTGGAATATGGCCGGTGAAAAAACTCGGGTGGTCATAGTTATGGATTTGGTAGAGATGAGAAACCACAGGGGCCTCGACGGCCTTAAAAACAACAATAACAACATATGGCCACGTTATGGACGGGAAAAAATCTCAAGGGTAACTTGACGTGTAGATGAGACAAAAAGAATGGTTAAAAATCCTACCTGGCAACGAGATGGTGGTTGAATGAGGTGGACGTGGTCGTAGACGAGCTGAGCTGGAGCGGTCCGTCGTGGTCTCCCCAACGGCGTTCGTTTGAGCGAAAACTAACAATGTGACCAATCGAACCCCCACCATCCTTTTAAACAAGTTAGACACATGTGGCATTAATCTGGTGGGTGGTGCCATTAAAATGGGTTTTAAATTTTGTACGGCGCGGTCTTTTCAAGCCGTCTCGGCATTTGTGCGCGACCGTCACTTGCGGGGCGGACTCGCGAATTTCACCCGCAATTGCGGAATGTTATGGTGAACTCTCTCGGCATTTCGGAAGAGATTGTTGAATCCTTCCAAAATGCAACCTTTGGAGACTTGTCGCGAGTGGTTTCGCTGAGTCGTCCCGCAGTTTCAGGATAATAATGGATCTCTTTCCGCAATTTCTATGGAGATATGCCAATGGCTTCCGAAATTGCGGAACAATTCCGCGAAGGTTCCCGCCGTTTCGGGAGGCTTTCCTGAATGGCTCTTAGGAAAAGAACGCGAATGCTTCTGCTGTTTCAGAAGGAATACCCAAATGGTTCCGCAGTTTCGGAAAGAATTGGGAAACGGCTCCCGTAAGTTGAATGAAAGTCTAAGTCTTTCGGGGGGTTTTCGGGAGAATATCGTGAATGCTTCCGCCGTTTCGGAAGGCTTTCGCGAATAGCTTCCACAACTTCGAGAGGAAAGACACTAAGTCCTTCGGTGGCTTTGGAAAGGATTGGCGAATGGCTTCCGCCATTTCGAGTGGCTTTCTTGAATTCTTCCACCGTTTCGAGAGGTATTTCTGAAATGGTTCCGCAAAAGTCTAAGTCTTTCGGCGGGTTTTCGGGAAGGTAACGTGAATGCTTCCGCCGTTTCGAAAGGAATTCGCAAATAGCTTCCGCAAATTTGAGAGGAAAAGGACTTAAGATTTTTTAAAGACTCCGAGTAAGATTTGCGAATGACTCTCGCAGTTTCGGGAGGGAAACCTGAATGGTTCCGCAGCTTCGGGAGGCTTTCTTGAATTTTTCGCTGTTTCGGAAGACTTTCCCAAATAGCTTCCGCAGCTTCGAGGAATAATTTCTAAGTCTTTTTCGGGAGGCTTATGCGAATGGCTCCCGTAGTTTCAGAAGGAAAACCCGAATGGCTCCCACAGTTTCGGGAGGATAACCTGAATGGTTTCGCAACTGCGCGAGGATAACTCAAATGATTCCGCAATTTCGAGAGGATAACTTGAAAGGTTCCGCAACTTCAAAAAATTTCATGAATATTATCCTTAGAAGAAAAACTTGAAATTTTCAAAGCAGGATATTAAGTTGAAAAACAAAGTAAAAAGGAGAATTAAACTCTTAAGGCAGTCTTTCTAGAAAAATAAAAGGAGGGGCCCCAATATGTAAAAACATTTTGGGGGGATGTTGCTGCAACAACAAGCCTCCAGTGGGAGATCAAAAAACTCAGACAGTAGCTTCCAAATCCATACTGCCTCACAACTAGCCAAACAAGCTACAACATACTCTGCTTCGGCTGTACTCAGTGCTACGCAGGATTGCTTCCTGCTAAACCAAGAGATCACACATGATCCCATACTGAAGCAGCACCCAGAAGTGCTCTTCCTACTTGCAGCACTGCCTGCCCAGTCTGAATCAACATAATCTTGTAGGTTAAACTTTTGATTCGCATCATACTTGAGCCCATAATCAACTGTACCCTTTAGGTACCTCAGAATATGATTTACAGCAACCAAGTGAACACTCCTCGGATCTGTTAGGAACTGGCTCAATGTGTTCACTGCAAAGCAAATATCTGGTCTCGTTTTCATCAGGTACATCAAGGACCCAATCATCTGACGATACATAGTGACATCAATCGAATTAGATGAAGCATCACATAGAAGCTTCAGGTTCGATGCTATAGGTGTGGCCATGGCCTTGTAGTCCATCATCCTGAACCTCTTCAAGATCTCTACTGCATACTTCCCTTGTCCAAGGAAGATTCCATCTGCACTCTGCCACACCTCCATACCTAGAAAATAGTGCATCATCCCCAAGTCCTTCATCTCGAACTCGGCAGCAAGCTTCCTTTTTGTATCGACAATCAATCTATCATCTCCTATTACAGACAGGTCATCCACATACAAGAGTAGTATCACAGGATTTCCTTCCTCAACCTTGTAGTAAAGGTTGGAATCCGCTTTACTCTTGGTAAAGTCCAAACTAGGTAGGAAACTGCCCATCCTACCATACCAAGTCCTAGGAGCTTGCTTCAATCCATACAAGGCTTTCTTCAATATGCACACATATGACTTCATGTCATGTGTTTCAAAACCGAGTGGCTGCTCCACATACACTTCCTCTTCAACTACACCATTCAAGAAATCAGTCTTGACATCCATCTGGTGTATCTTCCATTTCATCACTGTAGCAAGAGCAAGTACTGATCTGATGGAAGTGTACCTGGCTACAGGAGCAAAAGTTTCTTCATAATCTATTCCCTCTTTCTGAGAGAAGCCATAATCTTGTCTTGTATTTCTCTATGTTGCCATAATCTTGTCTTGTATTTCTCTATGCTGCCATCTGCAGCATGCTTGATCTTGTAGATCCATTTGGAAGTCACAACAGACTTCCCTTCAGGTCTTGGGACAATATCCCAAACATCATTCTTCATTATTGATTGGTATTATTCGACCATGGCATCCTCCCATTCTTTCTTTTCCACTACTTCTTCATAACTGGAAGGTTCTTTGTTCATGATATCACAGAGTAGAGCAACATAGCTGGTATGTGATCTAGTTCTCTTCTTTGCTCTGTGTTCTTCTTCTGGAATGCCATATCTTTCTGCATCTTGAATGAGCTCTCTAGCCCATGCAGGTCTTCTCTTGTGAGAGTTATTCCCACGGGGTGGATCTATAGGTTCTTGTAGATCTTCAATTTCACGATCGGCATCTGGAATTGCTTCAGTCATAGTAGTGTCTTGAAATCTAGTTTCCTTAGGTTCTTCATGATATTCAACAGGTGTCTTCCTTGATTTGATGAATGCTGAGTTTTCATCAAATGCAGGGAAAATTTTAGGGGCGAATTATAGCCCATGGGCGAAATTATAGGGGTTACCAAAAAACCCTGGGCGAATTTTTAATATGAAATGAGTTTTTTTAAATTTAACATATTAGGCCCATATTTATTTAACCCATAGTTAAAGGAAATCGAATAGCCAAATTCGCGAAAGAGGAAAATTTAATGTAGCCAAGTAAAATAATCGCGAAATGGTGAATTCGCCCAGAATTTCGAGTAATGGAGGCCCCGAAGAGTTGGTTCGCCCACCATTTAGGGTAATGGAGGCCGCGAACAGTTGGTTCGCCCAGCCATTCTAGCTATGGCAGCTCGTGTAGCACCATTCGCCCTTGATTTCGAGTGATGGTGGTTTCTAGAGTTACTATTCTCCCTTGATTTTAGGCAATGGCAATTTTTCGAGCCCCATTCGCCCTTGATTTCGAGCAGTGACAGTTACTCCTTTAAATCTCGTTTGGGAACTCCAGTAACCATTCTGTGACAGTTTACTGTTCTCCTGTTTAGTTTGAAGAGAGAAAGGGCCAATCTGAGACTAAAAAAGGGCGATACAGTGGAGGTTTCAAGTGATGAGGAAGGATTCACTGGAGCCTGGTTTTCTGCAACCATACTCAGGAAGGTTGGCAAGGGAAAGGGCAAGGCGTTCTTGGTTGAATTCAGGGACCTGATGACTGACGATGAAAAATCAAAATTGAAGGAAAAAGTAAAAGCCCATCTGATAAGGCCTGAACCTCCAGCTTTGAATAGACAATGTTTTTTCCTTAATGAAGAGGTTGATGTATATGATCAAGATGGTTGGTGGAGGGGAGTTGTTGATGGCATCCTGCCTCAAAATAAATATGTTGTTTACTTCAGCCAGACTTTGGAAAAATTGGAGTATGATATAACACAGCTCCGCCTTCATCAGGATTGGACACATGGCAAGTGGGTTAATAATTCAGAGGTATGTGTTTCAACATATTTTTAATTGGTTATGAACAGATTTTCACTTTCAATTGGTGGTTTAGATATCCATGATTGTGCTGGTTGTGGGTCAGGCTTTCAGTGTATTGGATCAAAAAAATTGAAAGCTTATTTTTCATAATTTTTGAGTTTCAGTTCAAGCTTGTGACTGTAAGAGATATCAGATGTTCTTTTCTAGTGGTTGGTATTATATTTTTTCTGTGCATGAAGTTATGAACTGTAGAAGCTCTGGATTTCCTTGGTTATACTTCTGATTTATTTGTTAGGAGTGACTTCAGACTAGTGATTTTAGAGGCTGGCATTGTTCGATCAGTTGTCCCGAGTTCTATTTTGTTGAAGTATATAGGGTGTGCAGTGACATAATGCAGCCTTCAATGTTAAAAGTAAATTGCATAAAATAATAGAATTGGAGGCCTTGCACTGGTTTGTTATGGAGCCCTATTTAGTTTCACCTAATTGCATGCCAGAATGGATTGGACTTATGAGAATGTCTTTTTTCAAAACTAAAAGTATTAGTTGCCCCCCCTCAAATGTTCCTGAAAGCAAGGTCTCTGTTTTAAAAATGATCGTGGTATGCAAACGGTCCTCTTCTTTTAGGATGGTAGTACTAGAATACTTTTTCTCAGAATGACTTTTTTCAGAGAGGCCTTCTATGCTCTTTGGGGGGTTTTGAGTTTAAAGTTCAGTCCTTGAGAGTTGCATGCTATCTTCTATTGGATTTGAGCAGCAAAGGAGCACTCTCTCAAGTTAAAGGTTCTAGAGAATGATTGGTTATATTTTGTTATGATATTCTTCTGAGAGATATAGGATATACCATGTTAACTTCTTCCAGAGTTATATAGACAGGAAAAAAACCCAGCTTTTGAATCATTAAGTATTGTAGAGCTACTGCCAGTATCTATTGTTTACCTGATACTTTTCAACGTTTACTGTTTTCTAACTTGGTCAATAACGTAGTCTATGACATAATTTTTTATTGTTCAAACTCCATTGATTCCAATCAATTTACACACAGACATCAGATCCAACACTGGGCACACTGTACCTTCAGAGAGAACAGGGCTTCATAACATCTACCATGGTTTTCCATTCACAAGATAGGGCCCACCTTCTTTGTAAAGCTCCTGAGTTCCAATGAAGAAACATGCCACAAGAAATATCAAGTGGCAAAGCGTGTTTTACAGATTCACCATTGTTCTAACCTGAACACATATCTATAATGCAATCATAGTTGATATGCTTCATGTCAATCTCTAATTAAGATAAGCTTGCATGGTAGTGTCTTATAGCCAGTGGCTAATTTTTGACGGGTAGCAATGCATTATAAGATGACTCAAGCTTTTGCAGTTATTTGAGTTGTCCATGGTCTTCTGGATTTTTCAGTGCGTAAGAGATTTGAAACCGACGTTTCAAGCAGAAACCCTGCTCATCTTCATGGAAGCAGAGCTAGCAAGAATTTTATGAAGAAACCATCATAAAAAAATTTCATGATAGTTTCTTCATAAAATTCTTGCTAGCTCTGCTTCCATGAAGATGAGCAGGGTTTCTGCTTGAAATGCCGGTTTCAAATCTCTTTCGCAGTGAAAAATCCAGAAGACCATGAACAACAATGCATTATGTTATAGGTTAGTAGCCTAATTTTAATATTCATCAAATGCTTTGTTTGCATGATTTTAATAGACTTGATGCATCACGGTCTATTATTCTAAGTTGTGATATAGCAATTTGGAAATCAATGTTAAAATTAAATTGCATCAAGTAGTAGCATTGGAATTTGGAGGTCTTGTAGTGCCTTTTTTATCCATGAAAAAAGGTTTATACACGATATTTCAAGTTTGAAGTCAGAATATACATACAACTGCCCTTTAAGGCTCAAAAAATAAACAGTCTTAGGACTGCCCTACAGCTTTCTCTGTTTCTATCCTATTACTACTTATTACAGTCTTACTAGGCTCCTTAATGGCAGCCTTCATAAACAGGAACTTTTCCATCCTTCTTTCAGCCGAAAGGCTCCATCAGATATAACAAAAAAAACACAGAGATAAACTGAAAACAAGGACTTTATAAACCCCTGCATCAGTTAAAGATCTTTCAGAAGCTGAAACTTGGGTCCCTCTTCTGAACTCTTCTCAGAAAGGTACCCCTCTGGCAACCCCATTTAGCATCCCCGATGGGTTTTTTTCATTTTCCGCATGGTTATTAAAGGGCAAACAATATATGGTAATCACATTGAGTTTGATTAGCATTTCTCGTGGATTTCTGCACCAGGGAATGAGAAAATCGAGTCTCGTCGAGTCATCTTTGCAGCTGTTCAGTCTATCTTTGATGCCACTGTGAGTTATAGGTTAGCCTTTCTTCCACATGGCTTATTGTAGTTGTCAAATATTGGAGCTAAAATCTTAGGGTTGAATACCAGAGAAAAGTAACATCATGGGTTCTCTGTATTTCCACAATTTTATGTTTATTTCCATGCCCAGTTCAATTTTGTAGATATTTCAAATGCTGTTGTAAGAATTAGGTTCTTATGCCGATTCATGCTTGTTACTTTAGGCAGTGTTCTTTTGCAATGAGAATTAAGGATTTTTGTGAGTATACATCAGTACTCTCAGTTACAATGGTCTTAAATTTAAGTTCCCTCCTAAATTTCTTTGCATTGTTAGGATGTGGGGGATTGATTCTATAGTGTACAATAACTGTCCTTAGTTAATAGGTTTTATCTTTTAAGAGATATCGAAGCTCCACACTGCATCAAATTCAAAAAATGATAATATTAGTAATGCAATCCATCTCACAATGTATCTAAGAATACATGAACATTATGAATATAGAAATTTCATGTACCCAGAACCGTAATAAAGATGTTTCAATTTTGAAGTGAAATTATATTGCACTAAGTTTTTTATCACTACTTTAAATTTATCTCATTCACTACGCTGTAACCCAACTAAAGATCCTTTAAATACTTCTCCCTAATGTGCCAAGTCCCTTTATTTATTCTTACTTTACTCCCATTACATAAGAAAAATTAAAATCACTTTAGAAGCTCTCTTTCTATCTCAATATGATCAAGCCCAGTTCAAGTTATAAGTCATCTCTAGTTAACAAATGAAGTTCAAACTATCCTCTGCTCGCTTTCTCTATCTCAACACACTTTCCTAGTGCCATATCTATGTGCTATCTAGTCAACAGTCTAAGTTCATATCCTTGAACTCACTTTCCTACCCCCAAAACCACTTCTTTTATTTATTGGCACGTTCCTTGGATAATATGAATCCACAATTTGAAGAGACATTGAAAGGATCTCTTGACTGCCATTCATGAGCTCCCTCACATTTTTCAATATACAGGTACCCACAATTCCATTCACACCCTTTTTCCCATTCATTTCATTCATCCCTCAATGCCTAACTTCTCTTCCCACAACACTTCTGACCACTTAAGTGCTAGCACCTCTCAAATGCCTTTATCTCCACACATTTGGACAATCATCACATCTGCCAGCCTCTTAATTCTCTTTTGTTCCTTTAACATTTGTGATTCATGTCAAACCAAAAATTTAGTGCTTCAAAGTTGAGTCCAAGATATTCAAGGTCTATTTCCGTTGTATGCAAACAATCATCACTATATCAAGAGAGGTGAATACTAAGTTGAAAATGAGTATTACCTCTGCACTACCTTTTCGAAAATCTCCTTAGAATGTTGCTCTTCATGATTTTCATTTTTCAAGGTGTATGCTTAGGAGACAATAGTTAAATATTATTCTCGTCAGTTGTTAAAGAGTCTAGTTTATGAGCATAATATTTTTGTAGAACTCATGGTTCATATAGCAACTCTACCAAGGGATGAAGTCTAAATTCTTTAAATTGAAACTCATTATTGTTTGCATGTTTGGTGAGAGAAAACATTAGTGTCTAAGGTAATAAAATTATCTCCTTTGGTGGCTTCAAGCAACATGATTCAAGCTTTAAAAAATGGAACATGAAGATAATCCCCTACATGGAAAGTTTGACATAGCGATTATGAGTTTTGTCAGGCTGATGGATCAACTCCTACTCATTAATGAGATAATTCACAAGATTAAAAAAGGTAAAAGTGTAGAACAAGAGGAAGACTTCAATGCTAGTTGGTTTCAAGAAGAAGAAAAAGAAGAACAACATGCTCCTTCATGTAAGGCTTGGCGTAGAGTTTGTAGAGCTCATCTAGAGAAATTTTGTGATATTTTTAAACAAATGGCATGCCCCGAATTTGTCGAATGTGATGAGGGAATTTCTAATTCCAGTAAACATTCTAGCACTATAAAATATAAAGTATATTGTTGATTGTAAGCCTAAGACAATGATAACATTTTTCTTTCTTTTCTCCTAGAATTTTTTAAATTAACCCAAGGATAGTGTCCAAATGTCAATGAACGAGAATTTAATAACATTTCTATGCTTGAGGAAGATGATAAACCATAGATACTATCTTTCCTAACTAATTTTTTTGAATAGGATAATGAATCAATGGAGGGAATAGAATATGAAGCCCCTTAGATTATTAAAGATAAATCTTATTTTATTATTCTTAATGTAATGAAGAACATGTAGGTTTTAAAATGGATTCCACATCCCTCCATCATTCACATGATCCTTTTGTTGAAGCAACAACAAAGAAGCGCAAGGAAGAGGTAATGCAAATGCCATCATTGAAGAAATCAACATTCATAATAGCCATACCAATTTTGAGTTGGACAATGACAAATCAAGAGAACGTGATTATTATGGACAAGGCCATGAAGATGAAATTGTGACTTTAAAGAACCTCCACTCGTTGTTTAACTCATGAGTAAAAAAAGTCTTATTAGTGGACATCATCCACTCCAACATTCACCCTTATGTTAGTTTCTTTACATGTTGCTATGTATGTGTTCTCCTTGTTGTTGTGGCACAACGTGATGAGCATAGTCTATAGCAATAGTAGACTTAGTGCAGCATACACAGTTTCCTTGCCTCGATTCCCTTGTGTTGCAGTAAGGATAGTGGACTAAAGGTGCAACAGAAAGTGTCTTAGATGGGGTGCAACATAAGTAGACATTGATAAAGGTCCCATGCATGCCAGCATGCATTCATCATTCTTGAACAATTTGTATTTTTAGTTATTTTGAGAATTAGAAATTGGTTTTCTTACTTCATTTTAGCATTCATAGATTTAACTAAAGGAAGACTGAGCACATGAGTTAGATATTTTTCCGGAGTTAGAATAGGGCACATATCCTTAGGAGTGAGGTACTCTCTTTCTTTCATGCATGCATTACCTCCCAGTGGAAACGTCATACAATTGATATTGCCACCAATAGTAAACTGCATTGGTCACACTTACATAGCTATGGCAATCTTTGAGATAGCTTAACTTAGAACAAGAAGTATCCACTTGCAACCACATGGTAGACATTTCACCTACGAATTCTCAGAAAAAGCACAAAATCTTTTCTCAAGTTGAGCATAGCAAAGCAAGTAGCATTCCATCATTTATTACACCAATTTCGATAACCAAGTACCTGCTGGATATCCAAATTTATTATATCTTACTGAGCAATGTCATTTGCCATTTCAGCAATTCTTTACAGCTCCTCCATATTTGCTCAAAACGTGTGTGTTTGGTAGCTTTCTCATGCTATTCCCTTGCTGATGCCTACAATTAAATTAAAGTATTACTAATAGAAAACAAAGAGTGGTCTAAATAGGTCGATCTTAGAGTCTCTCTAATTGGTGCTGACAAGGCTAGGCCAGGAAAAGACGAGCAATTCCTGAATTGTAACCAGTGTTTGAAAATTATTAATGAGGCATTCTGATAATTGGATACGCATAGAGTTCAATTTAAAGAAAGCGAAGGCTTTGAATTTGCTAGTTTCAATTAACATTCTTCAAGTGTCTTGAGTATTTGTGGTCAATTTGGTGAGGAAACTTAAAAACATGGTTTAAATTTATATGTATGAAATCTATAGTTTCCTGAGATATTTAATATTTCCGAGACATGCTCTTTAGTGTGCAAAAATATTACAAGTTGATGCCTTTCAAGGACCATTGCATCATGGTCTAACGCTGACATCAACATGTCCAGGGACTATTGTCGGAGGCATACAAAGACTCTATGAGAAGAATGTTCGTCTCTATAACAAGTTTTCTTCTTTGTATTACTTGTTTATGATGAATAGGTTAAAAGGAATTCCCTTCTCAACAGGTTCCATAGATTTTTACAGCTGTATTGAAAATCACTATAAAACACTTAATTGGGATATACATGCTTGCATTCTATAAAGAGATTAGATTCATATTTTAAATTAAGAAGGATATTGAATAGGAATTTATTTAAATGTTTAATACCCAATCTAAGTCTTTACTATCCAATTGTTTTCACAACTCATGAGGTTGGGATGGGAAGAGCTGGACTTGAATAACACTTGGACACCTATGTACAATATGTAAAAGCTAAGATGACTTTAAAAATGAGAAGAACAAGAGTAATATCCAGAAGGATCAGACCTTTGTAGTTGCATTTCTTTGTTTCTTGACATGGAGGATTTGTAACTTGTTGCTTGTAATGATGTTGCTGAAAATACAATAGTTAAATCACTAGAAACCCAAATAAAAATCCATCATACACAACCCATATTTTGAGCTGCAACTTGCATGGATTCAGATTTAAATTCATAACAATACGAAAAATATGGATGCGATAAATTGTCCAATCATCAATGTCCATTGTCAAAACTGAAGATACATGCCCGGAACATCTCCGAAATTTGCTTGGGACATTTCTGAAATCTACTTGGAATGTCTCACCATTAGGGTTGTGCCCTGTTTTAGGTTGCTTGTGGTTTCCTTCAAGGTTGAAACCTGCTCCATAAGTTTGCACATTGATGGATGAGGACTTTTTCCAGCTGAGTACCATCACCAACGAGGAACACAAATGGGTCTGCCTTCCAATGCAACTGCAAAACACCTCAGGCAGTGGTCTTTCTAAACATAAGAAGGTCCCCTTCTAAGGCTTCTATGCATTGCTCTTCTAACTTGTGAAGATATACTCTCTTAGGGATGCATCATTAGAGAGTGTTAGAGCTCTCGGACCTTTCTTCTTCACTCCAATATCTACTCAGATTTTACTGTTTAAACCTTTCTTATGGTTTTTGGTTTCTGGTTTCTGGCATTGGATCCCTTCGGAGTCACATTCTGCTCCAATATCCCATGCTACATACTCATGTGATATTCAACTGATATATGCTAGTTTTTTTTATGGTGCGGTGGGTGTATTCCATTCTGGATCACTGCGGTTATGATGTCGAATTAATCTATATTCCTATATTTCATCGAGTATCATGTAAGTCACACTACAAATAATCTGATGAGATGTCATATGATGTTGATAGATTTTCATGCGTTTCAATGGGATGTGGGATCATGTGCACTTGTGCATATGTGGGTATGTGCTATAGTTTGTCATAGTATTCAAGAAGATCCCTCCAAATATCTTAATAAGAGAAATATAAAGAAACAAATCCCTAAGTAACCTGGTATTTCTCATATAAAACTTTGTTTCTAATTCCCTCAACTACCCATATCATTCCACGAAACAAAAACATTATCCCACCTCCTTCATGGACTTGCAATTTGGGAAATCCAAACACATGGAGCATAACCTACATCTGCATCTAAGAAACCTGATAACCTTGATTGTAGGAGTTTAGTTGTATATGCTTGGTTAATACATATAATTGCAATTAGCTTAGTTGTTCTTTGTACAGTAAAATGGTATAGTACAATTGTTGCTAAAAGTGGCCATTGTCATGAGTGTTTGTCCTGAAAAAAAGGCTATTGTATTGGGTAATATTTCTGTCATCTAATATGTACTTGTATTTGATCTTCATTTATGTTGCATTTATGTTGTGTACCCACTTGTTATTGCACCTCATCCATCTAAACCAAACCAATTTGCATTGGGATTGTTTGATGGGGGTGTGCAAGTTTTGGATCCCTTAGAGTCCGAAGGAAAGTGGGGTACTGGACCACCCATGGAAAATGGTTTGGAAAACAATGCTTCTATTTTTTTAACAACTGGAACTTCAGGTTCAGAGCAAGCCCCAAGGTGATTTGTTTCTATTTAATATTGCATATTTACACTGAACCAACTACAAGCTCTTACAGTGGTGATCACATATTTTAATTTGGGTCCCTCATTTGTTGTGTATCCTTTGAGTTGTCACATTGAGTACCTTCTGTATTCAAGGTTTAATTGTATACTGTGATGCCAACTTACATCAATGCTAGTGCCTCCACATCTTTACTGATGCATGGGTTAAGCTGTCCATATAAAGTCGTTGCTGGAAATCCCTTTTGGATATCAGTAGTCAATATTGGTGGCCCATGTTAAGTTTGAAAATTTATGAGGCTCTTGAAGACGATATGAAGGATTCCAATGGAATTAATGAAGAACAAATTAGTGAGTCTGATAGTCACCAAGAATATGAAGGACATAGAATTTTTGCCAATGCATCCCATCTGAAAGAAGAAGATAATGAAGGTAAGATATATTACGATGAGGTTTATATCATTGACCAGTTTTAGATGTATGTCTGCAAATTAATTACTTGCTTCTTCAATAATGAAAAACTTGGCATGGAAGAGAAGATTCCAATTGCAAATTGATAGGCCACTTTTTGCAAACACATATGATGAAGATGAATCACATCATTTAAGCATTACTGAAGAAAATACTTATGAAGAGAAGATTACAGAAGAGGAAGAATATGAGGAAGAAGATAATGAAGGTTGAGATATATTATGATGAGGTCACATCATTTACCAGTTTTAGATGTATGTTTGCAAATTAATTACTTGCTTCTTCATAAGTGAAAGATGTGGCATGAAAGAGAAGGTTCCAGTTTCAAATATAGATAAATTGATAGCCCACTTTTTGCAGACACAGATGATGAAGATGAATCACATGATTTAAGCATTGCTGAAGAAACCGCTGATGAAGAGAAGATTATAGAAGAGGAAGAATATGAGGAAGAAGTTAATGAAGGTAAGATATCTTGCAATGAGCATCATATCATTGATCGGTTTTAGATGTATGTCTACAACTTATTTACTTGCTTCTTCAATAATGAAAAATGTGGCATGGAAGAGAAGATGCTAGTTTCAAATATAGATTTGCAAATTAATAGCCCCTGTCCATTGCTAGAAGAAGCTTGGATGAGTGGCCAAAAGTGGGGTCAGATGACATTGGAGAATGGTTAACTCCAACAACACCTCGGGAGAAGAAAGATGCTAGTAATTTGAGAAATGGGGCAGAGATGAGGCTTGATTTGTGTTATGTTCAAAGAAATGCACAACTCACAGAATTACAGGTCAAGAGGGAGAAATTTTCATTTTTTGATAAGGATTTCTCAAGGGTGGCTGATCATATTTATTTAGGTAGTGATGCAGTCGCTAGAAACAGAGAGATTCTTGAAGAGAATGGCATTAATCATGTGTTGAACTGTGTTGGATTTGTATGCCCGGAATATTTCAAAAAATATTTGACATACAAGACATTGTGGTTGCAATATTCTCCATGTGAAGATATCACGAGTATAATGTATGATGTGTTTGATTATTTTGAGGAGGTAAGTGAGCAAGGTGGTAGAGTGTTTGTCCATTGTTATTAGGCTGTATCCCGCTCAACTTCTTTGATTATTGCTTATCGCATGTGACGGAAAGGTCGGAACTTTGAAGATGTTTTTCAGTATGTAAAGGCTCAACGGGGTACCACAAATCCAAATATGGGTTTCGCATGCCAGTTATTGCAGTGTCAAAAGAGGGTGCATGCAGCTCCATTGAGTCCAAAATCTGTGCTAATATTGTATAGAATGGCCCCACATTCACCATACGATTGGTTACATTTAGTTCCAAAGATTATAAATAATCCTTCACCAGCTGCATTGGATTCCAGAGGTGCATTTATTGTTCATGTGCCTTCTGCAATATATGTGTGGATTGGACAATGTTGCAAGGACACAATGACTATAGCAGCAGAGGCTTCTGCATCCCATTTTGTAAGATATGAGCAATCCCAGGGGCCAATTATTCCTGTCTATGAAGGAAAAGAAAACCCTAAATTTTGGGATGCTCTCTGCAAGGCCCCTATTCATTTAGACAAGCCTGGAATTGGTACACAGGAAGCTGAGGAACTTTTAAAAGTTCATGCAGAAGAATTTAGGCTTTTTGTTGGGAATAAGAGGGTAGAATCATATGATGAAGTCTTTGAGTTGTTCCAAACAGTAACTGTTGGAGGGGTTGTGCCCCCAGTTCCATCTTCAGGGGCTGTATCATAAACTTGTCTACCTGCAAGAGAAAATGGTTGGGGAATTCTGTATCATCAATTTTAAGCAGGAAACATGTAGAATTTTTCCATGAACCTTCGATGCCGAAAAATCAAGATGGACCAAGGATAAGTCCAATCTAATGCCAAACATGTTCACGAACAATAACGAAGTTGACACTTGAATTCACCAAGGGTGAATTCATTGGTGAATTCATTGTTAACAAGTATGTTTTACATTGTAAACATTATATCAGAGTTTAAGTTTGAAGTTTGAACCTACCTTTGATGATTGAATTGTTCACTACATACTACAACTCTTTGGTAATGAATATGATGCTCTGTTTCATTTCATGGCTCATGTTATTTGTTACAGTTTGCTGATGACAAATGTTATATGTTGAAACTTGATGGTTGATGTTATGGTTGATCATTTGATTACAATGTTATAACTGCTAGATGATTGTTGTTATATATGTACTATATAGTTTATACTTTAATGATAATTAGTAATACAGTGGTTGAATCTATGTTTTCATGTTTTCTACAACTAATTCGACATTCTACATGGTTTTTTTAACATATATACATCAAAATATACTAATTATATACTATATGAAAAATGATCATCCAATTCCTAAACAAGACCAGCTGGGGGTGGAACCCTCTAGAGTCTAGCCATCTCAACACATATTCAGCAACAAGAATACGACCCTCAACGATGACATCGATCAAGCCAAGCCTTCCCTTGTCCTTGGGAATGGTACACACATCCATGGGAACCATAGTACACACATCCATGGGAACCATAGGAATTCCCCTCTCTCCACCATCCTTGGACCGTAAATATGATTTATGAATATGCTAATAGCACTAAAAATAGGCATTGCTAGGAAACCAACAAGAGACATATTAGACATGTGAAGCTTACAGAATGTACCCAACCACTATCAACTTCCTAGCAAATGGGAAGTCCTTATGCTTCCAACATGAATTTTTCTCTGGAGCCTTTAGAGATTCCAATTCGTATGATTTTGGATATGACTCTACTCTCTGTGAGTGTTGAGCAGCTCTCAGTTGATGGATCCCTTGCATGCTTGGATACCTTTTGTTCTACTTCAGTTTCTATGATTAGTGACAACAAGACATATTTTTTGGTTGGTTGGGTTGGAAGCATCTCGAGGTTGTTAACCATTAACAGCCTCGAGATGCATTACAAGTATCAAAAAACATTAACAGTGCATGTTAGGGAAGCAGTAATGGAAAATTCCATTCCTATGCCAGGGATTCATCATCTATTCAGGAAAGGCAAGGTGCAGGCATCCTTGTTACTTTATTGGTTAAGGAATTATGAGTAAAGTTGGTGGCATATGCTCCCTTGCCTGTTGTTCCTCTTCTGGGATGTATGAGTGACATTGATCCCATTGTGAGACAAGTGTAACACGTAGCTTTGTTTCTCTAGTTCCACTTCTTCCACTCGCAAGGGGTGTTCCTCCACCTACTGGACTTAGTGAGAATCTATCATCAAGAACTGCTGAAGATGCTCACTCTTTGGAGTATTGAAGTGCCTAGGGAAAGTATTGAAGTGCCTAGGGCATCTTTATCATCATTGGATGAGTTTTGAAGTGACTAGGGCAAGTAATGACGTGCCTGGGAAAATATGGAAGCTGATGGGGGCATTTTTATCTTTGTTGTGATAATTTTGAAGTGCCTGGGGAAAATATTGAAGTGTTTGGGAATTTTTATCATCGTTGGGAGAATTTTGAAGTGGCTGAGGCAAATATTGAAGTGCATGGGGTGTTTCTATCATCACTGGGTCAATTTAGAAGCACACTGTGCAAGTATTGAATTTCCTGGGGGAAATTTTGAATTGCTTGGGGAAAATATTGAAGTGCATGGGGATTTTTTATCATCATTGGGAGAATTTAGAAGTGCCTTTGAAAATATTGAAGTTCTTAGGGCATTTTAATCATCTTTCGGAGAATTTTGAAGTGCCAGAGCAAGTATTGAAGTGCCTGGGGCGTTTTTCTAGTCATTGGGTGAATTTAGAAGTGCCTGGGGCATTGTTCTCATCATTGGGTGAATTTAGAAGTGCCTGGGGTTGTTGTTTATCAATGTATGGATGCTTTTATAGTGTTGGGACATTTTAAAATAATTATGGGCAAAGTTATCACTTGTCGAGGCAAAGTTGTGTGGATTGGGGCATTTTTGTGATTGCCTGGGTGATTATATCATTGTTAGGTGTTTTTCTCCCTTTCCCAAGGAAAATATTGAAGCACCTAGGTCATATTTATCATCATTGGATGAATTTTGAATTGTCTAGGGAAACTAATGAAGTGCCTGGGAAAATATGGAAGCGGACGGGGGCATTTTTATCTTCACAGCGAGAATTTTGAAGTGCCTGGGGAAAATATTGAAGTGTTTGGGCATTTTTATCATTGATGGGAGAATTTTGAAGTGGCTGAGGCAAATATTGAAGTGCATGGGGCGTTTCAATCATCACTGGGTCAATTTATAAGTGCATGGGGCAAGTATTGAAGTGCCTGGGGCAAGTATTGAAGTGCCTGGAGGGGATTTTAAAGTGCTTGGGGAAAATATTGAAGTGCATGGGGAGTTTTTATCATCCTTGGGAGAATTTAGAAGTTCCATTGAAAATATTGAAGTGGTTAGGGAATTTTTATCATCTTTTGGAGAATTTTGAAGTGCTCGAGCGTATTTAAGTGCTTGGGAAGTTTTTCTAGTCACTACGTGAATTTAGAAGTGCATGGGGAATTTTTCTCATCATTGGGTGAATTTAGAAGTGCCTAGGGTTGTTTTTATCAATGTATGGATGCTTTTATAATGTTGGGACATTTTAAAACAATGATGGGAAAAGTTATTACTTGTTGAGACAAATTTGTGTGGATTAAGCCATTTTAAGCAGTCACTGATAAATATGCAACTCTCCTACCATTTGAAACCAAAGAGAAGAAAGTTTGGTGAGAAGATTGGTTGGAATATTTGAATTGGTCCAAGAGATATCTCTCTATATAAAGGAAATGGCCCACTACTAGGATATTCAATTAATTCTATCAATTTGTTGGCCTGTCAAGATTCATGACCCCACATGTCCATTGGACCATTAAGGGACGAGATAACAAGTAGAGTCCCTACTTTCCCCGAATCTAGTTAGTGTAGTCGTGTTTCATCAACACCTTCTAGTTGTGAGTGATCAAATACTCCTTGTGAAATATATAAATAAATCCATCCTCTCCTCATTCATACACTTGTTCATTCAAGAGTCTAGGAGTCCAAAGAGTCCATAGTTGAGCTCTAGTGTATGTTCTTATGTTGCACTACCTTAGTAATCTACAGAATCAAAAGCTTGAGTCTTATTGGCAAAATATTCGCCAAATTTTTACTATATTTTATAAATCAGTGAAAGATTCGCCAAGTTTTTACAATTTTTTTTAATTAAGTGAAATATTCGCCAAGATTTTACAATATATTATAATTTAGTGAAATATTCGCCAATATTTTACAACATTATATAATGAAATGAGAGATTCGCCAAAAAATTATATATACATATTATATTATTGATAAAATCGCCTTCAAATTTTCCTATATATCGGGGAGATTCGCCCATTTTTTATACATATAAATTTTGGGGGGGTTCTTAAAATCATCCCTGATCAAATGTCACATCCCTGCTGACATCAATCTTCTTGAACCCTAGAAAGTATATTCTGTAAGCCTTCGAGCTTTCATTGTAACCCACAAAGATACCCTTCTTTCCCGAAGGATCTAGCTTGGTCCTCTTTTCCTTTGGTACATGAGTGTATACTGGACAACCAAATATTCTGAGATGGCTGACTTCAGGTTTCTTTCCAGAGAAGACCTCTTCTGGTGTCTTGTTGTCCAATATCTTGTGGGGTGTTCTGTTCTGCACATATACAGCTGTCTTAGCTGCTTCTGCCCATAGATGCATAGGTAGATCCTGGTCATGCAACATTGCCCTTGCTGCTTCCCTAATTGTTCGATTCTTTCTTTCTGCAACTCCATTCTGTTGTGGATTGTAAGGAGCAGTCAACTCCCTCTTAATCCTTGAATCACTGCATAGCTTCTTGAAGTCACCTGAAGTGAATTCTTCACCATTTTCTGATCTGAAAGTCTTGATCTTTTTATCAGTTCGATTTTCCACTAAGGCTTTGAATTCCTTGAACTTATCAAATACTTCATCTTTGTTCTTCAAGAAGTAAACCCAAGTCTTCCTAGAAAAGTCATCTATGAAAGAGACATAGTAAACATACCCACTCAGAGAACTGGATTACATCGGACCGCATACATCGTAGTGGATAATTCCAAGATACCGTTTGCCTTGCTTTCACTGCTTGGAAATGCCTTCTTTATGTTCTTTCCTTTTGCACATCTTTTGCAAACACCTTCATGCTTGGTCTTGATTTCAGGAAGACCTTCTACAGCTTTACTTGCAATTGGTAATGTTCTGTAGTGCATATGTGCAAGTCTTTTATGACAAAGTTCACTTGGCTCCATGGAATCATGCACCATGGCATGTTTAGGTTGTCCCTTCAATTTATACAATCCTCCCTCTTGCTCTCCAATCACCACTGCATCATCTATGGTCTTTCCCTTTGGCCACATTAAAACTTGGCCATCCACAAATGCAACCCTCATACCTTTTGCATTCAATGCAGATATGGAGAGTAGGTTTTTCTTGAGCCCAGGTACATAAAGAACTTCTTTCATCTTCAAAGACTTTCCAGAATCTAGGTTGTAGGAGGCTTCACCACTTCCTTTTATAGGGTATTGATAGTCATCCCCAAGTTTCACTTTATGGGGTGATTCATGTTCAGATAGATTTACAAAGATTCTTTAAATCCAGTCATGTGTTTGGAAGCTCCACTGTCAATAAGTCAATCATTGCAACCATGTGAAATAATACTTATGAGAGCAGAGATTAGAACATACTCTTCTTCGCTTGATGAGTCATCATCATCACTTTCTGCTCTAGCCTTCTTCTTGGGAGGTTCATCATCCTTAGCAGCATGAGCATGATATCTCTTCTTGTTGTTCTTCTTCTTCTTGTTGAAGTTGTTGTCTTTCTTCTTCTTGGGATAATCTGCAGCAATGTGTCCTTTCTCATTACATGTGAAACATCTCATCTCTTTCCTATTCTTATGATTGGTGTGAGAGGATTTCTTGTAATGAGAGTGTTCCTTCTCAGGCTTGCTTCTTTTGGTGTGAGCTGTGAGAGCTTGATCCTCATTTCCCATCTTTTCTTCTTGGGCTACAATCCTAGCCTCTTCTTGTGAACACTCCTCCCACAATCTATTGAAAGAGATTAATTTATTTCTAGCATAGATTCCTTGAATAAAAGAATCCCATGACCGAGGTAGGCCATTTAGAGTAGTCATAACCACTTCACCATTATCTACTACTTCATCGATAGCTTCAAGTTATTCCTTGATCTGAGAGACCTTGGATAAATAAGATTGAATGGTCTCTCCATTCAACAGCTTGACCGCTTTCAATTGGTTCCGCAGAGTCATCTTCCGATTTATGTTCTTCCCTTCAAATAGCTTGGTCAAAGAGTCAAACATCTCCTTGGGTATCTTCAGAGATGACACATGTGGTATGAGATGGTCTTTGATAGAATCAACAATGATTCTCTTTGCCTTGATCAAGTCTTCTTATACAATATCTTAGCCTCTTCATCCTCTGGGATGGGGACTTCAGAACTGATATATGTATCCAATTCATTTTCTTCCAGGATTAACCCAATCTTGTACTTCCAGGATCGGAAGTTATCAGCCCCTTCAAGCTTATCCTCAAGCTTGGTTTGGTGAGACATCTTTAAAGAGTACTTCAAATGGAAATAGAAAAGATTTAGATCTTACCACTTGATTTGCTGAAAACTGGATCTGGTTCCGGATTAGGGTTTGTCAGAGAAACCCTAAAAATTCAAAATGTGAATTTCAACTTTCTGAAAGGATAAAAAGATGCGACTTGATGAGCTGATCATCCTGGTATACTCAGAATTTGAGTTCTGCAAAGTTTCACCCTTCAGAAATGCCTTTTAGTCTTTCCACATTCACTAAGGAGGACCCTGAATTAGGGTTTGAATTTCCCATAGATTTACCCAGCCAAAAATCTCGATCCAAAGCTCTACACTTCGATATTTCCAAGGATCTTACAGCTGTGTCTTCAGATTTCATAAATTCCTATTTTTGAGGAAACCCTAATTTTTAGGGCCAAAACTAAAAGTGCTCAGAATTGAATTCTGATTGGACAGATAGATTGACCTTGCCGAGGAGATTCAATCTATCATATTACTTTTCCAAAATCTGTGGAGAGAAACCCAATAAACAAGAAACCCTGGTTTCCGTCACTGCACAATGTCTTCTTCTCAGGTTAGATCTGATACCATGTTAAATTTTGAGCATTAATTCAATATACTCTAGGATCTTTACTGAGAGAATAACATGTACAGTATATCAATGCATATCAATCATAGCAAGCATATCAATCATCACAAGATGCAAAACATAAGAGACAAAATACACACAGAGTTTCCGTGGGGAAAACCCTAAGGTGAAAAACCCCACAACTTCCTTAGAGATAGATAGAGAAATAGTACAACCAAAGTACAACCTAAGTACAAAAGATAGACTCCTCCTAGCAGCTGATCCTCCTCCTCACATGTGTGCCACTTTTCGAGTGATGTAGAGTGAGATAATGAGATGATCAAATAGAGATCTCCCGATCTCTATGTATACTTGTCTGACCTTCCTAATAAACTAGTGGGGCTGACTTGTCTTCTTTAGTCTAATAACCCCTAGTTAATTTAATCTGGGCCGACCCCTTACAAGGTGGTCTGATAACCCATCGGCAAGTTAACACACTTGCGACACTTGTCAATACAAATGACGACACTTTCGTATAGAGGAATAATACATCTCTATAGGAGTACAATAAATATGTATATGAAATACATTCTGAAGTTACATATACATCAACATTTCTTCTTCGTACGCTTGATAGTCGAGGCAAGGGAGTAGGAAAGGAAGTATGAGTCTTGTCACCAATTTGTTGTGGCCCTTAGTCCACAATTTGGTCCTGCAAGGGAGTGTGTTCGACATGTGTGTGCTCTTCTTGGGGAGGTTGCCAATTAACAACCTGTTCAACATCCATCCCTTCATACTCGACATCAAGCAAGATTTGATTGACTTCAACCACTTCGTTGTTGCTTGTTGATGGATCTAAGGCACTAACATCTTGATGTCTACGGTTTTCCATGTACAACCTGGCCTTTTCGTTTATCTCATGGTACTTTTTAGGGGGCGGCTCCTTCCTTCTAGACTTTCTTTTATTATTACGCCTGTTTCCCATATTCAATATGTTTTTTAACAAAACAAAAATATCACCCCTGCAAGAATGAACAACAAATAAGATATTAAAACTCGATTTAGCAATTGATTATGTACAACAACATCTAGTGAGAATGTTTTCATATAATCTTAAAAGCTATTGAGAATGCCATAGATATAACAACAACAACATCACCTCTAGGAACTCAATTAAATGGTATTGGATGGTGGTATGGGATGTTAGTAGGAGCACATTTCCTACAAAAGGAGAAGCTCCTACTCACTCCATTTTCATGTTTTGGATGAGGGAAAATAGCCCCAAAAGATTACTCGAGTTTGATTCTTTAGGTGTTTGTGTGATTTGTTGTACTGAAATCATGAGGAATTCAACAAATGTTTGTGTACTATATGGAGTTATGTGATTATGAAAGCTTATTGGTGGTGATGCAAGCAAGTTTTTTTTATTATCTTCATGAAAGGTTCAAAGCATTGCTTGGTGCATGTTGTAGTTTTTTTGTGGTAAGATGTTTTTATTGTCTATGTTGAAGATTAAGAAGACTAAAATACATCTATCATACAATTCATGAAGAAAAAGTAAAATAGATACAATTCAAACAGAGTGAATGAAGACTAAAATACATTTAACAAGAGGAAGAGGTCACCATACCTCAAGGATTATGATTGCTCTTTGCTTCAAATGTAAATTGCTCTTTTGATGTATCCACTATATGTAAGAAGAGTTCAAGTGTGTCCAAGCAGCATGAGAATTCAATCCAAGGAGCCAAATAGAGTCCAAATGTTGTGTATTCAATCAAAGGAGCCAAATAGAGCTCAACTGGTGTGTATTAAATCCAAAGAGCCAACTAGAGCCCTAACTCTTGTGTATTCTATCCAAGTTGTCAAAGAAACACCAAATGGTGTCTGAATTAACTCCAAGATGCAAATTGCTGTCAGAATGTGCGTGAAAACAACGAAAACATGCGTGGAATAAGAGAGAAAAATGCGGGAGAAGAGCGCGGGTTATTTTCTCAATTTTATGCTCAATAGGGAAGCGCACGCACTAGATGCGTGTGTGCGCTCCTGTTGAACGTTAAATAGTTTGGTGGGTAACGTTTACTTCATTTATTGCCAAATAAATCGATATGTTTCTGTCTATTCCTAGAGCCTCTCCGCCATAGAGGACTTTAGGCCCTCTTCTAAACATTAATCCCTAAGTGCATAAGTGCACAAGATGATGATGAGGAGGAGGGTGATGACAATGAAGATGCTCATGATGCAGATGAAGATGATAAAGATGATTATGTTGATGAAGATGAACATGATGGTGATGATGATGAAAATGTTGAAGACGATGATGAGGGAGATGAGGATGATGATGACGGTGATGAAGAAGATGATGATGATGGAGATGTTGATGGGGAAGGGGGAGATGACAATAATGATGAAGAGGAGGACGATGATGATGATGGGGATGATGATGATGATGTTGATGATAATGAAGATATTGATGATGATGATGATGATGATAATGGTGATGATGATGAAGATGATGGTGATGAAGATGATGATGATGAAGAAGATGATAATGATGGAGATGTTGATGAGGAACCTAGAGATGGCAATGATGAAGAATATGTTGATGATGATGATGATGATGATGGTGATGATGATGAAGATGTTGGATCATCATCATCATCATCATCATCATATCCAGCATCAACTCCATCATCATATGATGATAATCATCATCTTCATCTTCATCATCATCATCTAAATCGTCTTCATCATCATATGGAGCTTCTCTAATTTTGGATAGAAGGAGGATATAAGATGATGATGATGATGATGATGATGGTGATGATGATAATGAAGATGTTGATGATGATGATGATAATGGTGATGATGGTGATGATGATAATGAAGATGTTGATGATGATGATAATGGTGATGATGATGAAGATGATGGTGATGAAGATGATGATGATGAAGAAGATGATGATGATGGAGATGTTGATGAGGAACCTAGAGATGGCAATGATGATGAATATGTTGATGATGATGATGATGATGGTGATGATGATGAAGATGTTGGATCTTCATCATCATCATCATCATCATCTCCATCATCATATGATGATGATGATGATGATCATCATCATCTAAATCGTCTTCATCATCATATGGAGCTTCTCTAATTTTGGATACAAGGAGGATATAAGATGATGATGATGATGATGATGGTGATGATGATGATAATGATGATGGTGATGATGATAATGAAGATGTTGATGTTGTTGTTGATGATGATGATAATGGTGTTGATGATAATGAAGTTGTTGAAGAAGATGATGATGATGAAGAAGATGATGATGATGGAGATGTTGATGAGGAACCTAGAGATGGCAATGATGATGAATATGTTGATGATGATGATGATGGTGATGATGATGAAGATGTTGATGATGATGGTGATGGTGATGAAGATGATGATGATGATGATGGAGATGTTGATGAGGAACCTAGAGATGACAATGATGATGAAGATGTTGATGATGATGATGATGATAGTGATGATGATGAAGATGTTGATGATGATGGTGATGGTGATGAAGAAGATGATGATGATGATGATGAAGATGATGATGATGAAGATGTTGATGAGGAACCTAGAGATGACAATGATGATGAAGATGTTGATGATGATGATGATGGTGGTGATGATGATGAAGATGTTGATGATGATGATGATGGTGGTGATGATGATGAAGATGTTGATGATGATGGTGATGGTGATGGTGATGAAGATGATGATGATGATGATGATGATGAAGATGAGGATGATGAGATGTTGATGATGATGAAGATGATGATGATGGTGATGATGATGAAGATGTTGATGATGATGTTGATGATGATGATGATGATGATGAAGAAGATGATGATGATGATGAAGATGATGATGATGGAGATGTTGATGAGGAACCTAGAGATGACAATGATGATGAAGATGATGATGGTGATGATGATGAAGATGTTGATGATGATGGTGATGGTGGTGATGGTGATGAAGATGATGATGATGATGATGAAGATGATGACGATGGAGATGTTGATGAGGAACCTAGAGATGACAATGATGATGAAGATGTTGATGATGGTGATGATGGTGGTGATGATGAATATGTTGATGATGATGGTGATGGTGATGGCGATGATGATGATGATGATGATGATGATGATGATGGAAATGTTGATGATGATGAAGCTGATGATGATGATGGTGATGATGATGAAGATGTTGTTGATGATGATGATGGTAATGAAGATGATGATGATGAAGAAGATGATGATGATGGAGATGTTGATGAGGAACCTAGAGATGACAATGATGATGAAGATGTTGATGATGATGATGATGATGATGATGATGATGATGATGATGATGAAGATGTTGATGATGATGGTGATGGTGATGAATATGATGATGATGAAGAAGATGATGATGATGGAGATGTTGATGAGGAACCTAGAGATGACAATGATGATGAAGATTTGATGATGATGATGATGGTGATGGCGATGAAGATGATGATGAGGATGATGAAGAAAAAGAGGATGATGATGGAGATGTTGATGAGGAACCTAGAGATGACAATGATGATGAAGATGTTGATGATGACGAAGATGATGATGATGATGAATATGTTGACGATGATGATGATGATGATGATGATGATGATGGAGATGTTGATGAGGAAGGGGGATATGATAATGATGATGAAGATGAGGACGATGATGAAGATGATGAAGATAATGATAATGATGATGATAATGATGATGATGATGATGATGATCATCATCATCCTCATCATCTAAATCATTTTCATCATCATAAGGAACTTCTCTAACTTTGGATATAAGGAGGATATAAGATGATGATGATGATGATGATGGTGATGATGATTATGATGATGATGATGATGATGAAGAATATGATGATGATGGATATGTTGATGAGGAAGGGGGAGATGAAATCGATGATGAAGAGGAGGATGACGATGATGATGATGATGATCTTCATCCTCATCATCTAAATCATCTTCATCATCATAAGGAGCTTCTCTAATTTTGGATGTAAGGAGGATATAAGATGATGGTGATGATGGTGATGATGATGAAGATGTTGATGATGATGATGATGGTGATGATGATGAATATGTTGATGACGATGATGATGGTGATGATGATGACGATGAAGATGGTGATGATGGTGATGATGATGATGACGATTAAGATGATGAAGATGATGCTGATGATGATGATGATGATGATATAAGGAGATTCTCTAATGATGATGAAGAGAAGGAGGACGATGATGATGATGATGAAGATGATGATGCTAAAGATGATGATGATGATGATGATGATGATCATCATCATCATCTTCATCCTCATCATCTAAATCGTCTTCATCATCATAAGGAGCTTCTCTAATTTTGGATATAAGGAGGATATAAGATGATGATGATGATGATGGTTATGACGATGAAGATGTTGATGATGATGATGATGGTGATGAAGATGATGATGATGATGATGAAGAAGATGATGACGATGGAGATGTTGATGAGGAAGGGGGAGATGAAAATGATGATGAAGAGAAGGAGGAGGAAGACGACGATGATGATGGAGATGATGATGATGATCATCATCATCTTCATCCTCATTATCTAAATCGTCTTAATCATCATAAGGAGCTTCGCTAATTTTGGATATAGGAGGATATAAGATGATGATGGTGATGATGGTGATGATGATGAAGATGTTGATGATGATGATGATGGTGATGATTCGATGAAGATGATGATGATGATGATGAAGAAGATGATGATGGTGATGATGTTGATGAGGAAGGGGGAGATGACAATGATGATGAAGAGGAGGACAACGATGATGATGATGATGATGACGATGATGATGATGATGATGATGATGATGATGATGATGAAGATGATCATGGTGATGAATATGATGATGATGATGATGATCATCATCATCATCATCAACATCATCATCATCTTAATCCTCATCATCTAAATCATCTTTATCATCATAAGGAGCTTCTCTAATTTTGGATATAAGGAGGATATGAGATGATGATGACGATGATGGTGATGATGATGAAGATTTTGATGATGATGATGATGGTAATGATGATGAATATGTTGTTGATTATGATGATGGTGATGATGATGATGTTGAATATGGTGATGATGGTGGTGATGATGATGATGATGATGAATATGATGGTGATGATGATGATGATGATTAAGATGATGATGATGATGATCATGATGATTAAGATGATGAAGATGATGATGATGATGATGATGATGATATAAGGAGCTTCTCTAATTTTGTTGAATCCTTACTAGTGTGAGATGATGACGATGAATATGATGGTGATGACAATGAATATGATGATGAGGAAGAATATGATGATGAGGAAGAGGGTGATC
>BSBM01000646.1:237500-287500 GCA_027924585.1 Larix kaempferi
CATTATATGGTGGACCAACACTTGACCATGTCGTTTTAAGGCTTCACCGACTTTCATAATTTAAAAAATATATAAAATTAACTTTTAAAATTTTGGAAAAATAGCCCCGCACAAGATTCGTCTGTTGCCTACACCTCTACATATTTGTTTCCTCATAAATTGACAATTTACATAACAAACAGGTGGACCAACAAAAACATGTGCATTATGTTTTAGAGAAAAAATAACATACCAATCTTAAAATAATGAAATTTTGGGGTGGTTATACCACGTTTCCATAAATAAAAGTTATATATTTTGGAAGGTCATCCGTTTTTCTATGTTTCATCTTTTTACATCTAATTCAAAAAAGTTTTGTAGGTACCTCTAATAATTCATTTTAAATAATAAAAATCTTTTATAATAGAAAAACAAATTGCACATTTGAAAGTTTATAACATGTAAATGTAATGTTATAAAAACATTATAAACACTATTATTATATAAACTTATAGGTCATACATATTACATTTATAAACATATTAATTAATATAAAATTAACATATTACATATTAAAAAAACCTATCAAAATTTAATTATCATAAATATTACACTTATAACATGTAATATTATATCATCATCTCTTGTCGACACATTTTAGGTTTTCTGCTTACAACGTATAAAAGAATATCATTACTAATAGGTTATGAGTGCTTCAATTTTCTTCAAGATTTCTATCTTCCTGAGGATGGGCTACGCTATTTAGCCCGAAACGTCGAAATTTAAATCTCTTACACAGGTTTCCAGATTGCTTCGATAATATTTCTGTTTTTCCAGCATGTCATTGCAACTAATGTGTCATAATTTGGTATCACTACCTTGCGCCAGCCCAGGGGTCAGTGCCTCCTTCTAGTTGAAGCTGGTAAATTAGGGATTCAATGCTTTCTTTAGGTCGTAGCCTATAAAACTAGGGGGTCCATGCCTCCTTCCAGTTGGTGCTGGAGAACTTTGGAAGTTGGTGCTTCCATGAATGTAATCTTTTTAATATGAGAGAGAATTCTTTGGTTTTATCCCATTTGGGTTTCCACGTAAAAATATTTTTGTTTTGTGTATTGCGCATGTGATGTTGAGTGTTTCTCTTTATGATGAATGCATAATATAATTGTTGTTTAATTTCGTTAATAAGTAAAAAATGTTCATAAATGCACTAATATTGAATCACCCCCCTCCTCTCAGTATTAATAAGATTCCAACAATTTCATATTTCCCTTAACTATTAAACTTTAGATTCATGCTAATGAATTATGGGAATTGAATTGCTTAATTTAACTGAGTTTGATTTAAAAAAAATTCTTTTTGTCAAGTTTTTGGGGTTCTCTATAACCTGATTTAACTATATATAATTTATGGCCAATTCTGTATCGATTTATATAGACTTTAGGGGGTATCTCTACTATATGAAACTGGAACCCCCATTTTGAGTCCTTCAATAGAGTTTTCATAGATTAATTTTGTGATTGGGCTTTTTTAGGTGTGCGCTAGTTACTTAGAAGGGGGTGTTTAACTATATATTCAAAGAATTCTTGAGTTTATTTCAAATGATACAAACCCTCTAAGTATGTCATATCCAATTTGTTGTGGTTGGCTACATGTTAAATTTTTGAACCCGGAATCATGTTGTATAATTAGTTGGAATGTCAAAAATCCATTGAATGTATCAATGCCTATAGTGTTCCGACTTGCAAACTATTTGATCAATTGCCTCAATTGTCTCCAAAAGAATGGTATCTTTAATATTTATTTGATTATGTGTTTAAAGAAAGTAAACATGAGTGTATTTGAACACAATAGATTGTTTCTCCTTAGAGGAATTTACACAATATGATTATGGCATTGTGAAGGCGATTGGACTCTTGTTGGAAATGTAATAGTTCTTATGATTTTATGAAAAGAGTTAGATCTTTGCTGAAAATAAAATGAGGACTCATTATTTTAGTTTTAATTTATGTAAAAAATAAACATTTTCTTTTTTCTTTCCTCTCTTATGTGTAATTGCATTTTGGTAAGACGGGGCATGTAATACCCCAATGTTGACCCTATAATGTAAATTTGTAAATATTGATGTAAAAGTCTAGAAACGAAAATCAAATGGTCTAGGATGACCAAGACTATGTAAATATGTACATTTTGATATTAATATAAAATCTCTAATGGCTGCAAAGGAAGGAGGGAGAAGAAGAGATGGGGGGCTGTGATTCCACAAGTGGGAAATTGATAGCGGGTTAAGGGAAAATAACCTTAGTGAGCTTAAGATTATTTCGCTAGCCTTAGCAATGTAAACCAAGTTCGTAAACCATAATTAAGAGACATGATTTAATTAAAGAATTATTTAATTATGCTAAATTGGGATTAATAGGAGAAAAGCGGTTCCATGTGGATGGGATACATAGCAATCTAAAATATGCTTATAAAAGTGATATTTCAAGCTTGGAAGGGATTCATTCCCACCATTCGAATTGCATTCACCATCATCCTTTCCATCACCTTGTATTTCCATAGCTTGGTACACGTGACAGAGGACTGAGATGCCATTGTTGAATATGAAATTTCGATGCCATTGACCTTGGTAGACTGGTGCATGAGAGGAGCATGGCCTGCAGCTTATGCCCTAGAGTCCCAATTCAGAGAAACATGCTTACATGTGTCCATTCCCTTCCCAAGACCTATTGTGCATTTTGTTTTCCATAGATCGGTTACATATGTTTGGAATATAGTTGTATGCTTTATGACACTCATTTCTTCCATTGTATCACAGCATTTGTTTATTACTTTTTAAGTTTTACTAACCCGAAAAAAGACAAAAAGGCTAATATTTATGAAGAGAGAGAGGGGGGAAGAATCAATATTTTTGTAATCCTTGTATATGTGACAACAATCAAATCATGTCACCCTTAAATAAAGCACATATAGTTCTCTATAGTTGGGTCTTAGTATTGGTTTAGGAGTTATACCATGATTTTGATTTTTTTAGTCCTTCAATCAGTTACTCTTTCAATTCTTATGGAGAATACCTCAATGCCTCCTATGTTGATGGTTTATATCATTGGTCCTTTTGACATCAATTGCTACCGACATCACTATTATGTTGTGATTATGTTCAAGGGATATCCTTAACCTATGTCATACATTCTTCAATTTTTTGGCTGTCCATGTTGACATGTCTTGTTCTCAAGTTGTTCTCAATTCATCAATATAACCAATGTTTACTTGTGCTAATGTGAGAGGATTTATCATTACCTCTCATTAGTAGGTCTTCTCCTATTGACTAAAAACATTGCTCTAAAAGATATACTTAGAGTCACTAGTACCCTAGAACTTTCTTTCATCAGTGGTAGTTCGTCTTGTGCTCAATATATGACATTCATAATTGGGCATGGGCATTAACTAAGTGGTTTCCCCTATGTTTAATGGCAATACCTTTATCCACAAGGTGCCATTTGCGCTTTAAATTTTGGATTCCATTTCCCTTATTAACGGAATGCCTGGCATCGGAATGTTTGAGCTATTCTCGGCTCGCCCCCGATAAATCAGAATGAAGGATTCTCACAATTAGTTTGCCCTTTATTCTTGCTGTAAGAGCATGATAGTTCCATTTGCCCTAAATTCGTGGTTTGAAAGTTTTTTTTAACACAAATGGACCACATTTCATGAAATCATGGGTAGGGGGAACGAAAATGCAAAGGCATCGTGAATTCGTGGTTTGAAGGTTTTTTTTATAACATAGATGGTCCACCCAAAGGTAGTTTGAGTGGACGATGTTCTCTATAAAATAAAACTTAAAACTTAAACTTTGATAGAGATAGAGAGATAAAATTTCTTGAGTTTAAATTAAAAAAAAAATATACTTCAAGAAATTAGATTCCTCTCAGTGCTTGATAAATCCGGGTTTAAGATGAATCTATGCTGGTTTAAAGAAGCCAAAAAACTTTATATGAACAAGAGTTCAAGAATGAAACATATTTGTGCTCTCTCTGTTGATATGCTTGAAGATTATATGTTCATTTCCATATGGTTATCAAGTGGTCAGGTCTAGTATTTCCCAACAGTAATAAAATGGAATGTAGTTTTTAGGAGTGATTTTAAGCACCAACAGAAGGCCCTTCTGCTTCAGGATGATTGTCCTAGACTAGTTCTAAAATGAGGAAATGGGGCCGTTGAGAGCTGCCAAAGTTCCGAAGGAAGTGCATGAAGGCTATGTGCTGGGAATTTCTCCCATTGATCACAGATCAGAAAGTGATCAGGGCTATATTTTATTTGCTTACCCTTTTTACGGATTCGTACAATGTGCATTTGAACCATACATCTGAACTTCTTATTCCGAAAAGAGTTCTTATTATTTTCATTCTTATCAACCATGGGAGCCTCAACCCTGATCTCAAAAAAATCCGGGCACCAAAACTCGGTAAGCTGGGGAACACTCAATGGCAAGAAAAACTCTGTAAGCAGGAGAATAAAAAACCCGATGGGAAATTTGATTAAAAATTCTCAGAAGTTTATCATGATCAATGTATGGTAAAACAATGTTCTTATTGGCTTTATTCAATTTTTAATTGACCCAAAATATTAATGTTATGGGATTTTTTTATTCTATTGTTAGATTCCAACTCTGTTATTAATTATTAGATTATCATTATGGAAATTTAAGTTTGTTATTAGATTAATATTATGGGAATTTAAATTTTCATATTGTTGGATTCCACGGAAGTCTTCAACCTTCAACCTTTAACATAGTAAGATATAATTCAATAACATTGTGGGGATACTTTGTAGCCTTGGTGAGATCCACACCACCATCATGCCACCATGTGATGAAATCAAAGTGGCCATATGATCTAGTTGTAGATGAAAGTTCTCATGTTAATGATCACATTCACCTTGGTTTATAAATTGGTTGAGTTATATGCGAATCGTATACAACATTAATTAAAAGGGAAAGCAAGATAGAAATTTGAATTTGCATGTTTTTTTCAATTTGAACCTTAAGCCTTTCTCATGCATAAAAAGTGAATTTCCACTTTTTATCAATTTGAACTTTACTCCTTTCTCCTGCATAAAAGTGATTTTACTATGTAATCACAAGATATCTTTAGTATTTATTTAGAAATAATACACTCACATTTTAATTGTAAATAACATATGGTGAGTTCGGTGAATAGCCTCAAACTTTATTTTTCATGAGGAGACAAACTTTCTTTAAGATAGATAATAAGCATAGAGTAAGGTAATATCTTGATTTAGAACATACGAGAAATGTAGTCTTTTAGTTAAATAGGCTTTGATTTTCATTAGTTAGAAGGGTTGGATTAATCATTCAAATTTTAGAACTCAAACTTTTTTTTATGAGGAGACAAACTTTCTTTAGGATACATAATAAAATTTATTTTTTATGAGGAGACAAACTTTCTTTAGGATAGATAATAGGCATAGAGTAAGGTAATATCTTGATTAGAACATATGGAAATGTAGTATTTTAGTTAAAATAGGCTTTGGTCTTCATTAGTTAGAAAGGTTGGATTAATCATTTAAATTTTATAAGGTTCTATTGGGTTGACTTTTTAAAAGTTGATAATCCCCTCTTGTTATATTAACTTACATGGAAATTAATTTTATAAAACATGTGGTGAGTTGGGTGAATGGCTTCTAACTTTAGTTTGAGTGTGATTTACAATCTTTCATAATGATAGGTAAAGTCTTCAAAGGCAATAAGACACTTCCCTTCCTTGAAGGGAATGGAAAGTTTGTCTCTTATCTAGAATAAGATTTTGGTAGACTAAGTTAGAAGGGTTTGAATAAATTTTGAAGTCTTGTAAGATCTTAAGTTAATCTAGCTAAGTTAGAAGGGTTGGGATAATTGTTGAAGTCTTGTAAAATCTTATTAGGTTAATCTAGAAATGGTTGATAATCCCATTTCATAGTAATCATTTACATGGATATTAATTTTATAAGACATATGGCGGGTTGAATGATTGGCTTTAATATTTGGATTGACTTGGACATGGTCTTTCTCAAGGATAGGTAAGGCTTATAAACACAAATATGTAAAGTTACTACAAGGAAAATAGTGTTTTGCAAATGTTATGGAATTTGGAATTTTTTTATAAAAAAAATATCACAAACACCTTACTAAACAAAAGTGAAAAAATTTGCATTGATTTTAAAAGATATTTATTATACATTGTTGATTTTTCGTTGTAGAGATAGATAAATATGAATATCACTTTGTTGTTATATGTTCATTCTTAAATATTTGACCTTTAGCAATATATAGGTCTTCAAGTTAACTTTTACGTAAAGTCACGTCTCTATATGATTTTACCTTTTCACTTAAATAAATAAATTATTAATAATATTATGAGCTTACGGGAATACCTCCCAAAGCTACATAAACATCAACACTCCCTGTTAGCTAGGGAGGTATTCTAATTTTTAGAAATCTCTCCAACTGAATGACAAGTCCATGTCATCATATATGGAAAACTCCCTCTAAGGAGTAGAACAAGGCATGTCTATAGATCTCCGAGGCATTATCTTTAGCATTGAATTTCTTCTTGTTTTATGAACATAAGAGAAGTTTTGTCTCTTCTGAGCAAGTCCTTCTAACCAGAACAACTGTGCCCACTGGAACCACATCATCTTCTCAAAGAAGATATCCTGATCAATTTGATCAGCTTGGTCATCCTAGACCACAAAGGATTTACTTCCTCATGCACTTTATCAGTCTAAAACCAAAAGGAGTCTGCACTCCTTAGGAAAATTCTTCTTCTAATTTACTAGTCATTACAACTAGAAAGCGATGATGACTACAACTAGTCCACCCATATGGGCCCATGCTCCACACAAGGATCATCCCACACATGAATACACTCCATAAAGGATTCTTCTCCTTAGTCAAAAGATAAATGGGAGAATCGTCTCTATGCTAACATACACAATGTTAGCACTTCAAATATCTTCTCGAGACTCTACCTAAGCTTCTCCTTAGTCAAAAGAACAACCGGAGAATTGGCTCTATGCTGACATACACAATGTTAGCACTTCAAGTCTCTTCTCGAGACTCTACCTCGAGCTTCTCCTTAGTCAAAAGACCAACCAGAGAATTGACTCTATGTTGACATACACAATGTTAACACTTCAAGTCTCTTCTCGAGACTCTACCTGGAGCTTCTCCTTAGTCAAAAGACCAACTGGAGAATCAACTCTATGCTGACATACACGATGTTAGCACATCAAGTCTCTTCTCGAGACTCTACCTGGAACTTATCCTTACCTAGTTGATGTTATTCTTCTCCTCACATGCACATCTATTCATGTATAGGGATCTAATGTGTGTGCACCCACATTAGACTAGACATTGTTTATTCGAAAAGGGGTAGTTAGTCCCTGTCAAATAAACAAGTCAAACATGATCTATAATGAGATAGATCACTCCATCACAAAGCACTCCCTCACAGAGTATGCAATGTGACCCCAAGCCTTATTCACACTTAGCCAAATTAGATGACTATAAGAAAGGTTATGCAAGCACCTCAAGCCCTAATCACACCTAGCCAAATCAAATGGCTAAGTAAGGCTACGCCAGGGCCATACACCACCAGCCAAGTCACATGGAAATTTCTTGTGAGTGAATGTATCATTCTCCTTGGTCAAATCACATGACCAATCTAGTAGAATGTCTATCCAATGTTGCACCCTAGAGAAACATCAACATCTCATCCACATAAGCCTTCCTCGTGATAATCAATCCTAGAGAATGTACAAGATCTACAAATATGGGATACCTTCCCATTTATCACAAGATTTTGATATTTGCTCCCTCTGTCATGGAAGCAATATGTGCATTGACTCCTCCTAAGTCATCTTAGGGACTAGTCTCTCCATCCCATGATCACAGGGTGTTCGAGAGATCTCCCCACTCCGTCACAGAGTGTCCGGGAGAAAGAACTAATCTCCCCACCCCGTCATAGGGTTTCCAGGAGAAGGTATTGTTCCATATTGACCCATTTACCCATAGACAAGTCACATGGCTAATATTGGGGGAGCACTTGCCTGATTCAAATCTTCATTCTTATCACATCGCCCTTTGTGCTGGAGCGTCCCGCTCCCTCTGCATATGAGCATCTTGTTCCTTCTGCATCAGACCATCCTGCTCCTTATTCATAGAAGCCATCTTGTTGTCCTAGAATCTGAATCCAACTTCCTCTGATAGTTCTACTTCTTCATCAAGTATTTGCCAATCTACTCATCCGTGGATATGTATTGGAGACACATTGCTCCCTTCTGCACCATGTCTATGATGAAGTCATGCAAGAAGATCCCTGAAGCCACGTTGCTTTGTGACTTGTGACATTGGCAACTTCTACCCATAAGGACATGGGTAGGTCTTGATCATGGATCATCGTTGTCACAGCCTCCATATTGGACTTATGTGTATGAGAACACGTTTCTCATTTTCACTTAAACATAAATCCAATGAACATGTATGATATGAATAACATTTATCAAAACTCCTACAAACATGTATTTATATGGAAAGGGTGATTTCTATAGCTTTAAGCATGAGATTACTTTACTTTAACATACTTAACATAGTTCATTAATTCCCCATGACAAACCCATTTAACTTTGGATATGTTGTAGCAAAAGAAAGACTCACAAATTCCCAAAATCATGAGGGAACACAAATTAAGAATTTTGGTTTAGATTTAGAGGCATGATTTACGATCTAGCCCTATATCTAGATATTGAACATTTCACATGCCCAACTAAGGAATCGCACTACCTAAGGGAGAGATATAACACTTTCCCTATTCTTGGGTAGAAGTATTTTTAACTAGTGCATAAAAAAATCCTTAACCAGTTGGTAAAACCATGAGTTGGAAACAAAACTATGTGCATGTAAATACTATATACTAATGAAATACCATGTGTTGGAATGGAATACCATGGGCCAATACCCTCCCAAATCCAAACCAGTAACCAAACAATTGGTTGTGATACCATGTTGGTTTTTCATTGTAGAGAGAGATAAATGTCAACATACACTAAAATATCTAGGTAAATGAAGGTTTTAATATTTTTAATTATTGCTTTACATATAATGCAACACTAATGCATATTGTTACTAGTGCTTCACATATCATGTGGATCATTATAATGAAAATATTTTTTTATAGTTATACAATATTAGAAAGATAATTAAATTATATATATATATATATATGAAGGTTTTAAATTTTTTAATCGGTGCTTCACATATGATGCGACACTAATGCATATTGTTACTAGTGCTTCACATATTATGTAGATCTGTTATGAACCCATGTCTTTACTTTATTAGTATATTGTTGTTGGATGCATATGCTTTGTAAGTCGTCTCGTAGTATTTGTTGATCCATAGTTGTGTTATTGTTGTTTGGCACATATGGTTTGTAAGTCGCCCATAGTATTGTTGATCCATAGTTTGTATTGGCCCATGGTTTTGACCCATAGTATTGGCACCTAGACTTAGTATATAAGTGTGTGTTGAGGCCCATGAAGGCACCGTGAAGTTATTTGTATTGAGCTTTCTCAAAGGAGGTTTCCCCCTAGAAGTGGCCTACGATCAATATAAAAGTGATTTTGAGTTATGTTATTTCTGCTATCTTGTGTGTTTTCATTAATTAATTATTGCAGGTTCATCACATCTGGTATCAGAGCACTTTCTTGGGCACGTTGGGTGGAATTGCTGGCAAAATTTTTTTTTCGCATCTGTTGCAAGTTCTGATCTGGGAATAATCCATATCCACTTAACTGTGGGAAGTACTTGAGCATAAGCCCTAAAACTCATTGTGAGGAGTACCACAGGAACCCCAAAGTAGTTGGCCCATTGAGAGGACCTGCCAACAAAAAGGGCAACGACCCTTACCTGATTGACTAGTTCCCACTCATGAGGTAAACCAAGAGCTGTCGTTTGTGGCAAAGCGGTTATCAGTTTTACTTGAGCCGTGGAATGAGGGGTACTGCCCCAATACGCAAGCTGTCAGACAACATTGGTGGTCGAGTGAAACCTCTGAACTGTTAGGAAGCCGCACATAACTGGGGTCCATATCTATTTTCAGCTGAATTGTTGCCGATCACTGCCGCTTCGTTTCAGATCCATTCTGAAAGCCATTCCAGATCCAGCTGTTTCAGATCTATTTCAGATCTAGCAATTTTTGATCCATTTGGCGCCATTTTAGATCCCTCTGTTTCCGATCACTTCCGCGCCATTGCAGATCTATTTTTTTCAGATCTCTTCCGCGTCATAGCCGCTCCATTTTGGGAAAAAGAAAAGTATAAAATTCCATTTTTTCTCCATATCTCCCTTGTTTTCACTCTGTTTCCCTTGAAACTTCCCAGGCAACCCTATAATCCCATTCTGCATATTTCATTCCTGAGGACCCTATCCCAAATTCCACTTCCCAAAGCCCGAAATCCCACATTTGTCTATTTTTAGGGTTTGCCATAACTTTCTTGGATTTCACCCAATCACCTTCAAATTTTACCACAAAGTTCCTTTCATAATTCTGCTTCTTTGTCCCTCTTTGCCAAATTTTCCCATTCTTTCACCCTGCTTCTGAAATCCTCCTTTTATGCTTCCTTGTCCATTTGATAGTGTCCAAAACCTAGTCAAACCCCAATTACCCTTTAGATTTTTTCCCAAATCCATATTTTCCTTTACTGAAACAGTTTCTGTTTTTTTTTTTCTACCCACTCAAAAAAAAGAAAAAAAGACTCATGCTTATGGTTGTCACCCGCGCAGGAGCAAAACCATGGAAGAAGCACTTGCAGCCATCCAAGCCAAACTTCAGGATCTTGACGAAAAATTTCTCGGCCTCCATCTTGAGCATTCAACCATGAACAACAAACGATAGTCCGAGTGTTCATCAGACAATGGGTTCTCTTCTTCCAGCAATTACCGTGGTCCAAAGCTTGATTTTCCTCGCTTCAATGGTATTGATCCGACTGGATGGATCTATCGTGCAGAACAATATTTCAATCTGCATAATACTTTTGATGTCAACAAAGTTCCACTTGCATCCTTTCATTTGGAACAGGAAGCTCTTCAATGGTACCGTTGGTACATCAAGGCTCATGAAGAGCCAAAATTGACAGATTTTTTCCAGCTCCTTTTGCAACGATTTGGTCCCAATGCTTTTGATGACTTCACAGGAGCCCTCACTAAACTTCGCCAAATTGGCACTGTGAGAGAGTACCAAACCGAATTTAAGAAACTAGCCAACCACACTGAAGGATTGCCTGATGAATTCTACCGGAGTTATTTTATCAGTGGTTTAAAGGATGCAATACGCTCTGAGGTCAAAATGTTCTGTCCCAACACCATGATGGAAGCCCTGGGGTTGGCTAAGTTGGCAGTGTTGATGTATATGTAACTTTGGAATGTATTTCATATATGTATATTGTAATCCTATAGAGATGGTATTATTCCTCTATACGGAAGTGTTTGTATTCCTATAGAGATGTTATTATTCCTCTATACAGAAGTGTCATCATTTATATTGTAAGTGTTATAACTTATACTTGATGGGTTATTAGACCACCTTGTTGGGGTCAGCCCTATATAAGTCATGTGGGTCGATGGGTTATTAGACCACCCTATCGGGGGTTGGCCATGTGGTTCAAAGGGTTATTAGACCACCCTATTGGGTGTTGGCCTAGTCAGCATTATGTTATGTGGTTAAGTTAAGGCCAACTTAGTAAAGGTTTTAGGCAAGTCAAGTCAAGTATAAATAGAGTGCGGGAGGCACTCTATTTCATCATTCTATTTCTCTCACATACTCTCAGGAGAGTGGTGCACTTGTGGAGGAGGAGAAGTTGCTTCTAGGAGATGTCTATCTCTTATGCTTGGGTTGTATCATTGCTCTATCTATCTCTGAGGAAGTTATTGGGGTTTTTCACCTTTATGGTTTTCCCCAAGTAAACTTTGTGTCTCTTGTGTGCTTGCATTATTGTGTCCATGATTGATATGCTATAGATATGATGTACATGTTGTTCTCTCAGTTAAGATCCTAGATCAGATTGAAGTAAATTCTGAAAAACTAGCATGGTATCAGAGCTAGCCTAAAAGAAGGCATGGTATGGCATGTATGACACTTGTTGCATTTGCAAAGCTAGGGCTTGATATAGCAAAAACCATTCATCGTAGAACTTTCGCTATAAATACATTTTGGAAAGGTTTCAGGGTCTGAAAATTGTACAGGGAAAATATAAGATCCCCATGTACCTTGTGTCCAAAGGAAAACCTCTAATTCATTGTACTTTGTGATTTATGATCTGTACAATATAGGGTTTCTGCCTCTTCTAGGTCTCAGTTAAAAATAGGTGACCTTGGAAAAAAGGTCATAACTTGGGGTAGGAAGCTCCAAATGAAATTTCGTAAGAAGTGACAGGTAGTGCATGGACTGAAATTTCTTAGATAACTTTTTCAAAGGCCGAAACTAAACCAGGGACACGTGGCATGTCCTACAAGTTCGCTCTCTTGTTTTATCCCATAAACAGGTCACTTTGCGACACTTGGTATAACTCTCTCTCAGAGAATCCATTTGAGGTCAGACCTATGGGGTTGGAAAGATGACAGGTCAGGATATCACACGAAAATGTTTTAGACCCCGTGGATCAAAAAGTTTGGAGTTACACCAGAAACAATCAGGTACATATTTTTGTCAAAACAAAATTATTTTTGAGCACCTTCATTCATGGCTTCTGGAATTTAGAGTTTCGGAGAAAGTTGGAATTTTTGTAATCGGAGACTACGAATGAATGTTACTCATAAAAATATAAATTTAGAGACCAAGATCAGAATTTTTGGTTGGGAAGAAGGCCGAGCTTGATCAGACCCTAGTTCAGGACTTTGATCTAAAAATTGGAAAATTAGGGCTTCTGCAAAAATGAGAATTTTTGAAATCTGTGACCACGGCTGGAAGCTCCTCAGAAAACTAGAAGCTTAGAGATTTGTATCGAACCTTTTGATTGGGCAGAAGGGTGGGCTTTATCAAACCCCAGTTCGGGGTCATTTCCAGTGAATCCGAAAGTTTCAAAGGCAAATTTGAGGGGTGAAACTTTGCAGTTTTCAAATTATGAGTATACCAGCTTGATCAACTCATCAAAGCGCATATTTCTATCCTTTCGGAAGTTTGAAATTCAAAGTTTGAATTTTTAGAGTTTCTCTGACAAACCCTAATCCAACTCCAGATCCATTTCCTGCAAATCAAGTGGATTGGGTTAATCCTAGAAGAGAATGGATTGGTCACCTGCATAAGTGAAGAAGTTCCTATTTCACAGGGAGATGAGGCTAAGGCCTTACATAAGAAGATTACAAGCAATTTCGACAGGTATGACTTATCCAGGTATGTTTCGAGATTTGTTCATGATTAAGTTTATGTTATGTTTGTCTTCATGTTATTACGGTTAGTACAATCTTGATTAAATTTAAACTTGTCGTATCACCTTAATAAAATTATGAATGCATGATAGAAGATATTCATTGATTAGAGTGTTGACACTTATGATTGTACTAATGCATTATGGTGTTGTATGAGGTTTATGTTGTCCGCTAACATGAAAGGTACACCAAGAAAGACAAATCATGTTCTAGTTCAAGAACTATGATCATGATGACACGAGGACAAAGATTCATCCATTGTCATGGATCACTTAGAAGATCTATTTGCGAGGTATGTATAACTTGGTTCTATAATGGTTAACCTATGAGATATGCAGGTTATTAGCACAAGTCATTGAAGAGAACAAGAAGACATCATGTGGGTATGTTAGACATAACTAGCTAACATACCAATCCAGGTATGTTTTTCCTATATCAATTTAGAATCCTACCTTGTGTTAGGATCCCTTATATAAGTATACTTGGTATGATTGGTTATGTTTCTTCATAAAGTTAGAAATGCAATTAATCAAGGGTTTATGCATTTTATGTCTTTTATCTTGATTGATGATGTAGCTAACCAGAAGAATCCTATGATCAAATAAGAATATGCATGAGTAAAAGAAGACTTCCCTGAAACCTTGAATACTAATGTTTATTATCTGTGTTTGAAATGATCATGACTATACATGTTTAAGTTTATTGTGTTTTGATAGTATTAAGATTATACTAATGAATGTGTGATTATGTATGAGGCCTCGAGGATAACACAATGATGATACTAATAAGCATGCATAGTGATGGATATAAGTTCAAGGACAGGTAATCCAGGAAGCAAAGTTCAAGAGGAAGCACACTCCAGTTGTTCCTGCAAGGAAGCAAAGATCAAGAGGGAGCACACTCCAGTTGTTCCTGCAAGGAAGCAAAGATCAAGAAGGAGCACACTTCAGTAGTTTCTGCAAGGATGCAGATATTCAGAGGGAGTTGACCACTTCTCACAATCCACATCAGAATGGAGTTGCAGAAAAGAAGCAAAGACTGAGAGGGAGTCAACCCAACAAACAAACAAAGATAAGTATTTGAATTATCATTCCTTGCATGTTTTATTGTTTAAATAATACTGTTCAATAATGTACATACTCATGTTCCTAGAATTAGGTTGTGTATTATGCATATTAGAATAGTTGCATTGATGAACAATATACTACTAATATACATGGGTAAGTGGCCTATGGCACTGTATAACATTCCATTGCTACTTATCTAGAATGAAACCTCTTTGCTGACATGTTGGGAGCTGTGCACACTCTTAACAATGTTCTGGTAGAGATTGGAAGACATCTAGAAAGTTACGGGATATGGATAAATGTTGTATTGAAGCATTGGCTAAGATAATTGCATGACTGTATGACATATTTCTTTGTGTAATAATTTGTTCTGAAAACTATGAGATGTTTTCTAATCATGCAATTTGACTTGTTGTGTAGGAAAGATCGTATACCATCACCTACAAAAGAAGGACTACACCATTTGTTCAACAATAAAGTTGTCTATTGAAAATATTGAAGATATTGAAGTTCCCAGGATCTGGGAAGAATGCCATGATCGAGGAGTACCAGTCGATCATGAAGATGTTTGGGATGCAGTCCCAAGACATGAAGGGGAGTCTGTAGTGACTTCCAAGAGGATCTACAAGATCAAGTATGCTGCAGGTGGTAGCATAGAGACTTTTTCTCCTGTAGCCAGATACACTTCCATTAGATCCGTACTTGCTCTGGATGCAGTGATGAAATGGAAGATACACCAGATGGATTTCAAGACAAATTTATTGAATGGTGTAGTTGAAGAAGAAGTGTATGTGGAGCAGCCACTTGGTTCTGAGACATATGACAGGGAGTCATATATGTGCAGAACTTGCTATGGTAGGATAGACAGCTTTCTATCCAGTTTGGGCTTCACCAAGAGTAAAGTGTATTCCAACCTTTACTACAAGGTTGAGGAAGGAAATCCAGTGAGACTACTTTTGTATATGGATGACCTGTTTATTACAGGTGAAGATAGATTGATTGCTGACACGCAGCGGAATCTTGCTACCGAGTTCGAGATGAAGAACTTGTGGATGATGCACTATTTTCTAGGTATGGAGGTGTGGCAGAGTGCAGATGGAATATTCCTTGGACAAGGGAAGTATGCAGTAGAGATCCTAAAGAGGTTTGGGATGATGGACTGCAAGGCCATGGCCACACCTATGGAATCAAACCTTAAGCTTCTATGTGATGTTTCATTTGAGCCGGTTGATGCTACGATGTATCGTCAGATGATTGGGTCCTTGATGTACCTGACGAATACGAGGCCAGACATTTGCTTTGCGGTGAACACCTTGAGCCAGTATCTAATAGATCCAAGACATGTTCAACTGATAGCAGCAAAGCATGTTATGAGGTACCTGAAGGGTACAATGGATTATGGGCTCAAGTATGAGGTGAATCAAAAGTTTAACTTGGAGGGTTATGTTGATTCAGATTGGGCAGGCAGTGCCATTGATCGAAAGAGCACTTCGGGGTGCTGCTTCAGTATGGGATTAGATGTCATCTCTTGGTTTAGTAGGAAGCAGTCCTGTGTGGTACTGAGTATAGTCAAAGCAGAGTATGTCACAGCTTGTTCGGCTAGTTGTGAGGTAGTATGGCTTAGGAAGCTACTATCTAATTTGTTTGATCTTGAGTTGAGTGCTACTTGTATATATTGCGACAACCAGAGTTGTGTGAAGTTGTTGGAGAACGCAATGTTCCATGACAAGTCGAAGCACATTGATATCAAGTTCCACTATATCCAGGATATGGTGCAGAGAGTAGAGAAGCTCCTGTATGTTGCGACAGATGAGCAGATAGCCGATGTGTTGACCAAGCCACTTGCCAGAGTGAAGTTTGAATACTTCAGAGGGAGACTTGGTATACTTCAGATCGAGATGCCTTTCAAAGGGAAGTGATGAGTCCAGAGACACAGATGCACACAAGTTGTTCCGACATGGTGGCAAGTTAGTCCTCCCATGGTCGTTGATGTAAGTGTTGGGGTCGTTCCGACATGGTGGCAGGTTAGTCCTCCCATGGTCGTTGATGTAAGTGCTGGGGCCGTTCCGACATGGTGGCAGGTTAGTCCTCCCATGGTTGTTGATGTAAGTTCTGGGGTCATTCCGACAAGCTGGCAGGTTAGTCCTCCCATGGTCGTTGATGTAAGTGCTGGGGCCGTTTCGACATGGTGGCAGGTTAGTCCTCCCATGGTCGTTGATGTAAGTGCTGGGTCCGTTCTGACATGGTGGCAGGTTAGTCCTCCCATGGTCATTAATGTAAGTGCTGGGGCTATTCCGACATGGTGGTAGGTTAGTCCTCCCATGGTCGTTGATGTAAGTGCTGAAGCCGTTCCGACATGGTGGTAGGTTGGTCCTCCCATGGTCATTGATGTAAGTGCTGTGAGCCTTTCACATGGTGGTAGGTTAGTCCTCCCATGGTGAGTGTAAGTGCTGTGTGTGTGCATCTGGGTTGCGCTCCGTGGACTATGTGGTGATCTGAAGACATTGATGTGACAGTTTGGTACATAGGTTTTGTAGAGGCATATGATCAGTCCTAAGATGCTCTTGCAGGATTTGCAGTGGCAGTGTAATCAGTCCTGAGAGATCTTGCAGGTTTTGCAGAGGCAGTGTAATCAGTCCTGAGGTGTACCTACTTATTGGTTTGCTCGCAGAGATGATGATGATTAGGATGATCATGTGATGATATACATCAGGTAGATGTATGATGAGTATCAGGTTGATACTCTGTGGTCGTGGATAGGTTGTGCAGTGGCATGTAAAAGATCCTGGGAGATTCGATAGGTTGAGCTGTGTGCTCGTAAAAGGCCTGGGATGCTCTTACGAGGTTTTGCGGACGCATGTAATAAGTCCTGAGGATTCCATAGTATGGCCAGTGATGATGAAGACCTGCAGGTGGTGGGCCTACATCCAGTATGAAAAAGGACTGGCTCTGTAGAACTTCCTATGACGAGTAGATTCAGAGATTGATTGAAATAGCAGCAGCAGTGACGATGACGATGACTTGATGACGATTATCCAGTGATGATGATCCAGAGAAGAAGACTTGTGCTAGAAGACCTGTGTCGAGAAATACCTTCCTAGTTAAGAGGAAGTGTTGATGTATATGTAACTTCAGAATGTATTTCATATATGTATATTGTAATCCTATAGAGATGGTATTATTCCTCTATACGGAAGTGTTTGTATTCCTATAGAGATGTTATTATTCCTCTATACTAAAGTGTTGTCATTTATATTGTAAGTGTTGTAACTTATACTTGATGGGTTATTAGACCACCTTGTTGGGGTCGGCCCTGTATAAGTCATGTGGGTCAAAGGGTTATTAGACTATCCTATTGGGGGTCGGCCATGTGGGTCAAAGGGTTATTAGACCACCCTATTGGGTGTCGTCCCAGTTAGCATTATGTTATGTGGTTAAGTTAAGGCCAACCTAGTAAAGGTTTTAGGAAATTCAAGTCAAGTATAAATAGAGTGCGGGAAACACTCTATTTCATCATTCTATTTCTCTCACATACTCTCAGGAGAGTGGCGCACTTGTGGAGGAGGAGAAGATGCTGCTAGGAGATGTCTATCTCTTATGCTTGGCTTGTATCATTGCTCTATCTATCTCTGAGGAAGTTATTGGGGTTTTTCACCTTTATGGTTTTCCCCAAGGGTGATTCCACAAAGGTGGTTCACCATTTTTGGCGGATGGAAGCTAAAAAAATTGTTTTTAGAACCCTCGATCGAGGTATTTTCAAGCCCTCGATCGAGGTTTTAAAAGCTCGATCGAGGGTTTTAAAAGCTCGATCGAGAGTTTTAAAAGCTCGATTAAGGGTTTTAAAAGCTCAATCAAGGGTTTTAAAAGCTCGATTGAGGGTTTTAAAATACCTTGATGGAGGGTTTTAAAACCCTCGATCGAGGTATTTTAAAACCCTCGATCGAGGTATTTTAAAACCCTCGATCGAGCTTTTAAAACCCCTCGATCGAGCTTTTGAAAAGCTCGCAAAACCTCGATCGAGCTTTTGAAAAGCTCGCAAAAGCTCGATCTAGCTTTTGAAAAACATAAAAAGGCTCATTTTAGGCCCTCGATCGAGGGTTTTAAAATACCTCGATCGAGGTATTTAGCTCGATCGAGGGCTTAAAAAATAGGCCGAGAGCCCTTTTCACTGCAGAATGAAAGTTTTGTCTGCCTTCCACAGAGTTAAACCATGTCATTAAATGCTCATTAATGAGCGGACTTGATACCATTGGATTCGTCAACGAATCCTCTATCCAGATATATAAAATTTATGAATTGTTATCTTCATATGTGTTTTGTTTTTAAATTTCTACTAAAACTTGCCCTAAAAAACCATGTCAACAACTTCGATTGAGCTCAAAGATAAATCCACAAAATTCAAAATACACATCCAAAAAATTTAAAAAAATACACAAGCCCTAGATAAACGCTTCCTCTTTAAAATGGTATTTTTAGTTTTGCAAATTATGTAAAAAATCAAAATATTTCGTGCACGCACACACATGTGTGCAAAATGCGACTTAAATATCCATTGGTCATTTTTGAAAAATAGTAATAAATATATTTTTTCGAGAAAAATTAAAATAAAAATATGTAAGCCCTAGTGCATTCTATCTAGATCATGTTCACATATTTCATTTTTTAAAATTATTACTTTAACATTAAATTATTGTGCACGCACACAAACTACTTGTTAATTGCTCTTCAAATTTTTAAGTACACATGTTTCATTAAATGAAAATTCGACATGGTATATAATATTTGTATATTTCGAAAAAAATATCATTGGAAAGCCAACATAATTCTCTACATTTCGTTTTTCAACGGCATGTCAAAATTCATGTGGCAAGTATGAGTTTCGAGGGATTCAATTTAATACATGGGTAAAATTTTTGTTTTTCACCGTCATATTTGGCCAAAAAGAGTTACCCATCTTCATGGAATTACCCCCAAGTAAACTTTGTGTCTCTTGTGTGCTTGCATTATTGTGTCCATGATTGATATGCTGTAGATATGATGTACATGTTGTTCTCTCAGTTAAGATCCTAGATTAGATTGAAGTAAATTCTGAAAAAATAACAGGCAGAAGACAAGATTGCAGCCCAACTGAGTTCCAAACCCACTTTTGTTCCCTTTCGAAATATGGGTTCTCAATGACCTCCCATCCCACCAGCTCCTCGACCAACTTCTATCAAGCATTTGTCTGAAACTGAGATGCAGGCACATAGAGAAAAAGGACTTTGTTATAATTGTGATGAGAAATTCACTCAGGGACATAGATGTGTTCAGCAAAAGCTCTATCTCTTGGATATGGATTCTCCGCCTGTCTCTGAAATTGGTGATGAAGCTCCAGATACAATGGATGCTCAAGTCGACATTCCGGAGCCGCCTATTGACCCTCCGTCTTAGGATGACCAGCCAAAGATATCTCTCCATGCTTTAGCTGGAATCACCATCCCCCAAACCATGCGGGTTAGGGGTTACTTCAAGAAGCTTTGTTACAATACTCATTGATTCTGGTAGCACTAATAATTTCATCGACCCTCAGATCGCCACACAGGCTCATTGTTTTATCCATCTTTGCTCCAACTTTGAAGTCATGGTTGCTAATGGGGGCACCTTACCTTGCAAAGGGAAGTGTCATAATGTGCGTATCTCTATGGGAGATTATAACCTGCGCTCTGACATGTTTTCCCTAACTTTCGGCGAATGTGATGTGGTTTTGGGCGCTCAATGGCTACACACACTTGATCCCATCTTATGGGATTTTGCCAAACTTTGGATGCAGTTTTCCCCCAATGGACAAAAACAAACATTGACCGGCTTACAACCAGGGTCTCTCAGCATCATCAACTCACATCGCATGGAAAAAATCCTTAAGAAGAATTCACATGGTGTCATCGCTCAGATTCATTCCATTCATATGCAACCATCAGCGGTCTCCACTACTCCTTTGGATATACAACAAATTTTGGATCGATCTACCGGTGTCTTTGCTGAACCAGTGGGATTGCCACCTTCAAGGCCAGAGGGCTATCGTATTCAGCTCCTTCCTGGAAGCATCCCTCCCAACATCAGGCCCTATCTCTACCCATTTCACCAAAAAACAGAGATTGAAATGCTCGTTCGAGACTTATTGAAGCAAAGTATTATTCGCCCAAGCACTAGTTCCTTTTCTTCACCAGTTCTTCTCATCCACAAAAAATATGGGTCATGGCACCTTTGCATTGATTTCTGAGCACTTAATCACCTCACTATCAAGGATAAGTTTCCAATTCCTGTTGTTGATGAGCTTCATGGTGCTCAATTTTTCTCCAAGTTGGATCTTCGTTCTGGGTATCATCAAATTCGGGTTCATGAGGATGATATCCCTAAAATAGCTTTCCGCACAGATGATGGCCACTATGAATTTTTGATCATGCCCTTTGGCCTCACTAATGCTCCTTCCACATCCCAAGCCTTGATGAATAAAATATTTTGTCCCTACTTGCGGAAATTCATTCTGGTATTCTTTGATGATATCCTCATCTACAGTAAAACCTGGGCTGAACATTTCCAGCATCTGGATCTTGTAATGAAACTTTTCTTTGACCATCATCTCCACGCCAAACAGTCTAAATGTGTTTTTGGACAGCAGGAAGTTGAGTATCTCGGGCACATTATCTCAGCAGTAGGGGTTCTCGTGGATCCTGCCAAAATCGCTGCCATGAACAATTGGCTGTGTCCTCAAACACTCAAGAGCCTTCGTGGTTTTTTTGGGTTGACTGGCTACTACCGCAAGTTTGTAAAGGATTATGGGAAGATTGCAGCTCCATTAATTGCTCTATTGAAAAAGGATTCTTTTACATGGACACATGCTACTGAGTGTGCATTTGACAAACTAAAACAAGCTATGTGTACTACACCTGTTCTAGTTATGCCTGATTTTTCCAAGCCCTTCACTATTGAGAGTGATGCTTGCGGAAATGGACTTGGTGCTGTTCTCCTTCAAGATGAACACCCCATTGCGTTCACCAGCAAAGCCCTTTCAGGTAATAATTTAGCTGCCTCTACATATGAGAAGGAAATGATGGTTATTTTGCATGTAGTACAGAAGTGGCACCCATACCTATTAGGGAATCATTTCTACATCAAGACTAATCACCAGAGTCTGAAATATTTCTTGGAACAACGTGTATCCTCCCCAGCACAACAGAAATGGGTTAGCAAACTCATGGGTTATGACTATGAGATCACTTACAAGAAGGGTAAGGATAATATTGTGGCGATGCTCTTTCTCACACATTTGATGACCAAGGTTCTCTTTCAGCTATTTCTATGCTTGTTCCAAATTGGTTGCAATCTGTTCAACAGGGCTATGTCAATGACTCTTCATTATTTCAAATCATCCAACGCTTTGCCAACAACCCTTCTGCTGTACCACATTACTCTTGGTATGGTGCTTTCCTGAGATACAAGGGTCGTGTCGTGCTTCCCCAGAGCACAGATATTCAACAGGCTGTCTTCTATGAACTCCATGCTTCTCCATCGGCAGGGCACTCTGGGTTCCTCAAAACATATGAGCGGGCACGACGTAACTTCTTTTGGCAGGGAATGAAAAGGACAATTCAACAGATGGTGGCTGAATGTAATAACTGCCAGCACAATAAGGGTGAAACGACACTCCTTCCGGGATTGCTCGAACCCTTGCCCATACCTGCACGGATTTGGACAGATATTTCTATGGATTTCATTGACGGGCTCCCTAAGTCTAGAGGGAAGACAATGATTTTGGTTGTAGTTGATCGCCTCTCCAAATATAGTCATTTTTGTGCTCTCAGCCATCCCTATACAGCCTCATCAGTTGTTCAAATTTTCCTGGACTAGATCTTTCATCTTCATGGCATTCCTTCTTCCATTGTCTCAGATTGTGATGTGACTTTCACCAGTCATTTTTGGAAAGAACTATTTCGCCACACTGGCACCAAACTGAAGATGAGTTTAGGGTATCACCCACAAACAGATGGTCAGGATGAAATTATCAATAAATGCTTGAAAAATTTTCTTCGTTGCTTCACCTCTGAACAACAACATCAGTGGGAAAAGTGGCTTCCTCTCGCTGAATGGTCGTACAATACCTCTTACCACACTGCCTCTAAAATGACCCCATATGAAGTAGTCTATGGTCAGGCACCGCCTGTGCTTCTTCCATACACCCCCAGCAGTTCACCAATTCAAGTAGTTGACACAGTCCTTTGCAACCGCGATCAGATTCTTCACATTTTGCGGGACAATCTTCACATGGCAAGAAATCGCATGAAGCAACAAGCCGATCAACACCATTCTGAGCGCACTTTTCAAGCAGGTGATATGGTTTTTTTTTGTCTCCAGTCGTACAAGCAATCCTCCTTGAAACTCAAAGCGCGTCATAAGCTCGCTCCAAAGTTCTATGGGTCATATCGGATTCTTCAGAAGATTGGGTCTGTTGCTTATAAATTGGAACTTCCTCCTTCCCGCAGTCATCCAGTATTTCATGTCTCATGTCTGAAGAAAGTTCTTGGCACCAACATTAGAGAACAAACTATTTTCCCTGAACTAGATAATGAAGGATCCATCCTTTTGGAGCCGGAGGCCGTCCTCAATAAGCGCACTCATCAGCTTCGCTCTCGCTCTATCACAGAGGTCTTAATTCAGTGGCACGGCATGCAACCAAAGGATGCTACATGGGAACCACTCCTACAGATTCAACAACAATTTCCACATCTAAAGCTTTGAGGACAAATCTTTTTCTAAGGGGGAGGGGATGTTAGGAACCCATGTCTTTACTTTGTTAGTATATTGTTGTTGGACGCATATGCTTTGTAAGTCCTTCCGTAGTATTTTTTGATCCATAGTTGTGTTATTGTTGTTTGGCGCATATGCTTTGTAAGTCGCCCATAGTATTGTTGATCCATAGTTTGTATTGGCACATGGTTTTGACCCATAGTATTGGTGCCTAGACTTAGTATATAAGTGTGTGTTGAGGCCCATGAAGGCACTGTGAAGTTATTTGTATTGAGCTTGCTCAAAGGAGGTTGCCCTCTCGAAGTGGCCTGCGATCAATATAAAAGTGATTCCGAGTTCTATTATTTCTGCTATCTCATGTGTTTTCATTAATTAATTATTGTAGTTTCTTCACATGTGCTTCACATATCACGTGGATCATTATAATGAAAATATTTTTTTATAGTTTTACAATATTAGAAAGATAATTAAATTATATATATATATATATATAAATGAAGGTTTTAATTTTTTTAATCGATGCTTCACATATGATGCGACACTAATGCATATTGTTACAAGTGCTTCACATATGATGCGACACTAATGCATATTGTTACTAGTGCTTCACATATTATGTAGATCATTATAATGAAAATATTTTTCATAGTTTTTACAATATTACAAAGATAATTAAATGTAATATATATATAACAAATTTTATAGCAATAAGAAAAGGTGAATCGGTATCATGAAGGATCGTGTCTATATGTTTTAGAAATGGTCTTGATGAATTACAATGTATTGTATTATGAAATACAATGCTTTTTTTTTATACATAGTGTAACCCTTTCCTATTGTGTTTCTTAATGAATTACAATTGTATTATGAAATACAATGCTTCTTTTTTATACATAGCGTAACCCTTTCCTATTGTGTTTCTTGTTTCTTATTTATGGTAGCGTTTTTCCTATTGTATTTCCTACTTATTTATTGTAGCATGTTTGTGTGAATCAAAGGGATTTGAAAATCTCAAGGAATTTAGTAAAAGTTTATTATAGTTTTGAATCTAGAATGGAAATTTAAAAACAAAAGGTAAAATGAATACTAGGTATTTTTATGTTTGTTTTATTTTAAAAGTAAGGGAAATATTATTTTTGAATTCTTATATTAAAGGTTAGGAATTCAAACTTTTGAATATCTAAATATATATCTTTTAAATTTATATTAACATTGAGTTATGTTGGAAAAATAACTCACTAGTTTGAATTTGCAAACACATTGTTATTACCTAAATTTTGTATACCTACAACATTTTCACATTGATTCCTGAAAGACATCATAACCATACATTATGAACTTCATAAAAGCTTCATTTCATCATTAATCAACATATGGAATGAAGGAATCGATTTGCAGTTACTCTTTTCCATGTTTTACGACTATCAAGCCAAGGACTCGAGAAAAATGATGCCTTCTATTTCAGGTAGTATGTCAAACAACAAGTTTCTTTGTAGATACATTTTTTTACTGAGAGGAATGGTTAAGTCTCACATAATTTATGAAAATTGATTTTACATTGAGAATAATAGAGTAAACGAGTTTCACACTTTGATCTAGTGTTTAATGGTATGTTTGCAAACATTTATGAAATCATCTCTACATTTTATCTTTGAGGAGGTTTGCACTTAGTAGCATACAAGTACTTGTGATGAGTAAAGTCAAATAATTATATTGGGTTTTGTTTACAATGTATTACGGTGCAAGAGGACATGGGAAATATGAAGTGAATACAAAATCATCTAGGAAATTTTATTAAATCAAATTTCAACTAAGTTGCCAAGACTTTACAAGGTTTTATAGTTTAGTACATCAAAAATCCGCTAAGATTCTACAAGATTTTGATAACTATGTGAAAGATTCACCAATACTTTTATAAGGTTTGATAATTCTGTCAAATATTCGCCATGATTTTACAAGATTATATAATTTTGTGAACGATTCGCCCAAATTTTACAGGATTTTATAATTTCCTTTTTTTTGTAAAGCCGCAACAATATATATATATATATATATATATATATATATATATATATATATAAAGCAAAATGTATAATATTACATATATAATCATTCACAGTTTCTTAAGGAAGCTTGAGGTGGTGAAACCACCACCTAGGCACTCAAAAATACTATCATGATTGTCTTTCTCAAAAAATAAGGCATGCCCAACAAAGGAAAAATAGGAAAAAATAGCATGAGACCATCAAGTTTTGACTATCTATCAACGATCTATAGGGAATACTATGTAGTAGACTATCTAAAACAAAAAAACCAAAAAAACTAAATAGAAGAGGAGTGGTCAAAGCATCAAAACAACTCTTAGCTTGGATGTGCACCATGAGAAGAGTCCTCATGTTCCTTAGTGATTGGGTATCCCTCCATCTCCATGTCCAAGGATCCCAAAACAGGCTACTTGGCTTGCAGAGGTTCCCTTTTATGTGGAAGAATCAAGTTGTCCAAATCCAAGCACCGTATCTTATTAACCACTCACAATACAAATATAGGTATTCCGTAGCATCCAAAAACCTAATCCGTTAACTCGAATAGAAATAGATCCCAATCTCTTAAGTGGGATTAAATTACATATTTTTAGAAAACCCCCAAAATAGGTCAAAAATAGCCCAAATTTTTTTGAACTCGCTTTGGTCGTATTGGAAATGGGCTAACACCCATTTCCAATGTCCGCTTCGTGGAATGGGGAGGGCATCGACAAACCCCCCATATAACCCCCCCTGATTTAGTGCCCAGTGCATACGACAACGCATTAGATGGTGGGAATCATTAGGCATGCCATCATTAGATGCACCCCCTCCCCCTCCCCCACACACACATGCAAATAATATAACACTTACCAACATTAATATCTGTAGCTTGTTTGGTTACAAAATGTCTATATCACAAATTGGGAAAAAGGGTAAATTGTAAGCCATGGAATAACTTTTTCTTGTCTCCAAAAGAATGTTATCTTTACTATTAATTTGATTACGTGTTTAAATAAAGTAAACATGAGTGTATTTGAACACAATAGATTGTTTCTCCTTAGAGAAATTTACACAATATGATTATGGCATTGTGAAGGCGATTGGACTCTTGTTGGAAATGTAATAGTTCTTATGATTTTATGAAAAGAGTTAGATGTTTGCTGAAAATAAAATGAGGACTCATTATTTTAGTTTTAATTTATGTAAAAAATATAAACATTTTCTTTTTTCTTCCCTCTCTTATGTGTAATTGCATTTTGGTAAGACGGGGCGTGTAATACCCCAATGTTGACCCTGTAATGTAAATTTGTAAATATTGATGTAAAAGTCTAGAAACCAAAATCAAATGGTCTAGGATGACCAAGACTATGTAAATATGTACATTTTGATATTAATATAAAATCTCCAATGGCTACAAAAGAAGGAGGGAGAAGAAGAGATGGGGGGGCTATGATTCCACAAGTGGGAAATTAATAGTGGGTTAAGGGAAAATAACCTTAGTGAGCTTAAGATTCTTTCCCTAGCCTTAGCAATGTAAACCAAGTTCGTAAACCATAATTAAGAGACATAGTTTAATTAAAGAATTATTTAATTATGCAAAATTGGGATTAAGAGGGGAAAAGTGGTTCCATGTGGACGGGCTACATAGCAATCTAAAATATGCTTATAAAAGTGAGATTTCAAGCTTGGGATGGATTCATTCCTCAGTCATTCCCACCATTCAAATTGCATTCACCATCATCCTTGCCATCACCTTGGATTTCCATAGCTTGGTACACGTGACAGAGGACTGAGATGCCATTGTTGAATATGAACTTTCCATGCCATTGACCTTGGTAGGCTGGTGCATGAGAGGAACATGGCCTGCAGCTTATTCCCTAGAGTCCCAATTCAGAGGAACATGGCCTGCAGCTTATGCCCTAGAGTCCCAATTCAGAGAAACATGCTTACAAGTGTCCATTCCCTTCCCAAAACCTATTGTACATTTTGTTTTCCATAGATTGGTTACGTATGTTTGGAATATAGTTGCATGCCTTATGACACTCATTTCTTCCATTGTATCATGACATTCATTTATTACTTTTTAAGTTTTAGTAACTGGAAAAAGACAAAAAGGCTAACATTTATGAAGAGAGAGAGGGAGAAGAATCAATATTTTTGTAATCCTTGTATATGTGACAACAATCAAGTCATGTCACCCTTGAATAAAGCACATATATTGCATTAGTTCTCTATAGTTGGGTCTTAGTATTGGCTTAGGAGTTATACCATGATTTTGATTTTTTTAGTCCTTCAATCGGTTACTCTTTCAATTCTTATGGAGAATACCTCAATGCCTCCTATGTTGATGGTTTATATCATTGGTCCTTTTGACATCAGTTGCTACTGACATCACTATTGTGTTGTGATTATGTTCAAGGGATATCCTTAACCAATGTCATACATTCTTTAATTTTTTGGCTGCCCATGTTGGCATGCCTTGTTAACAGGTTGTTCTCAATTCGTCAACATAATCAATGTTTACTTGTGCTTGTGTGAGAGGATTTATCATTGCCTCTCATTAGTAGGTCTTCTTCTATTGACTAAAAAACATTGCTCTAAAAGATATACTTAGAGTCAGTAGTACCCTCGAACTTACTTTCATCAGTGGTAGGTCGCCTTGTGCTCAATATATGACATTCATAATTGGGCATTAACTAAGTGGTTTCCCCTATGTTTGATGGCAATACCTTTATTCACATGGAGCCATTTGCGCTTTAAATTGGATTCCATTTGCCTTATTGACGGAAACAGTGACTTCTAATAGTGATTTTCATTATTAGTTGCTACTTAAAGGACCTTTCTTATATACTATTTTCATATGGAGCATTTATAAATAGTACTTGGCATAGAAAATTTTAAGGGTGAAATTTAGCTCATAAACCAAATTTAAAGGGTTTAAAAATTTTAAAACACTAATTTTTTTGTATAGAAAGAGTTTAAAAAAAAAAATAGCCCATTAATTATTTAAAAGAAAATATATAAAATATAGTTACCTAGTTAGCCCAACTCAGCCCAACTCATATTGAGGGAAACTAAAGAAAAACCATTTTTTCACCCTCGGAATCGGAATTTTTGAGCTATTCTCGGCTCGCCCCCGATAAATCAGAATGAAGGACTCTCACAATTAGTTTGCCCTTTATTCTTCCTGTAAGAGCGTGATAGTTCCATTTGCCACAAGGCTATAGTTCCATTTGCCACTTTCAGGATGATAGTTCCATAGATCACAGATCAAAAAGTGATCAGGGCTATATTTATTTGCCTACCCTTTTTACGGATTCGTACAACGTGCATTTGAACCATACATCTGAACTTCTTATTCCCAAAAAGAGTTCTTATTATTTTCATTTCTCGTACCCTAATGTTATCTGTCTTGGTTCAGGACTGTTTCTTTTGATGTTTTACTACCAGCTGCATGCCTTTTTCGTAGTCACTCTTAGCTCCTCCTCAATGGGCACAACGTCATTTTTTTGTTATTGATTGAAGACTATTATGAGTATTGACTTCAGAGGTGTCGTACAGACTGGATGATGTATATTTGTCACAGGTGATGATTTGCGGCCTATAGTTGATCATTTAATTGTTGTTTAGTTAAAAGGTCAGTCAAGCACCTGTCAAAGTAGTTGTTGTTTGTAAATTTTGAGTGTTTTCAGGCATAGGATGAGGTTGTAAATGCCTATATGGATGGCTATAGTATTTAGGTTAGGAATTAGCTTTAGTCCATTTTTTAACACAAGACAGTAGAAATCTTTGATAAGACTCTACGATGAATGATTTCTATAAGACACGATGATGGATGTTATGATTTCATGTTCGAAATAGAAAATATAGAGATTTTTTCGTGGAGGTATATATATATATATATATATATTCTGATTTGTCCTATCGATACTCCGGGAGAAAGGGAGAGCAATGGGACATTAATTAGAATTTATTTCATTCACTCTGCAATCATAACTAGTTTAGAAAAACCACGCTTGTTCAGTGATGACAACTAATAGAAAGAAATTCTTGTCGAGTGTTTTTGGTGAAATTGTTTAAAGCTAGGCCCTCCAAACGATGCTTCAATACCCTTTGTTTTCGCCCAATTAGAAGAATGTTCTTCTTGTCAAGAACGGGAGCCTTAACCCTGATCCTAGAAGTATGCAGTTAATGGCCAAGTTAAAAAAACTATAATAATTTCACTGTGGTTATTAGATATCAGTCACAGTAGTACAATTAGGCTTCAAGTTTGGAGATATACAGTTGGCCATGCGCAAACGTAATTCGCATCAGGTATGTGTCAACATTTCCTTTAATAGACTTGACAAAAATACCTATTGGTGTTTAATTAATGAAGTTATTCGTCGTTAACATTTTAAATATAATCATGTCTTATATTTTTTAATCTCAACTAAGAGAGGAGATCGTATATCCATCCTCCTAATTATGCTATCCCAATAGTCCTTAACTTCAAGGTTTGGCAAACTTTCCGAGTAGGAACAAAGTCTGAAAAAACCTGGGCGCCAAAACTGGGTAAAGCTGGGGAACACTCAATGACAAGAAAAACTCTGTAAGCAGGAGAATAAAAAACTCGATGGCTTGTAAAACTCGGTGGAAGGAAAACCCAGTGGCAGCGAAGAAAAGGAAATCGAAGTTTCTTGGTTGGATTCTTCGCCTATGGAGAAAGAGATATACTCTTCAAACAAAATCTCATGAGAGAATGAAGTCAACGGGTGGGAAATTTGATTAAAAATTCTCAGAAGGTTTATCATGATCAACGCATGGTAAAACAATGTTCTTATTGGCTTTATTCAATTTTTAATTGACCCAAAAAATTAATGTTATGGGATTTTAATTGACTCTATCTGGACCTTCTCCTTAGTTAAAAGACCAACGGGATAATTGGCTCTATGCTGACATACACAATGTTAACACTTCAAGTCTCTTCTCGAGACTCTACCTAGTGCTTCTCCTTAGTCAAAAGACCAACTGGAGAATCATCTCTATGCTGACATACACAATGTTAGCACTTCAAGTCTCTTCTCGAGACTCTACTTGGAGCTTCTCCTTACCTAGCTGATGTTATTCTTCTCCTCACATGCACATCTATTTATGTATAGGGATCTAATGTGTGTGCACCCACATTAGACTAGACATTGTTTATTCCATAAGGGGTAGCTAGACCCTATCAAATAAACAAGTCAAACATGCTCTATAATGAGATAGATCACTCCATCACATAACACTCCCTCACAGAGTATGCAATGTGACCTTAAGCCTTATTCACACTTAGCCAAATAAAATAACTATAAGAAAGGTTTTGCAAGCACCTCGAGCCCTAATCACACCTAGCCAAATCACATGGCTAAGTAAGGCTACGTTAGGGCCACACACCACTAGCCAAGTCACATGGCAATTTCCTATGAGTGAATGTAGCATTCTCCTTATTCAAATCACATGACCAATCTAGTAGAATGTTTTCCCGATTCTGCACCCTAGAGAAACATCAACATCTCATCCACATAAGCCTTCCTCTTGATAATCAATCCCGAAGAATGTACAAGATCTGCAAATATGGGATACCTTCCCATTTATCACAAGATTTTGATATTTGCTCCCTCTGTCACGGAAGCAATATGTGCATTGACTCCTCCTAAGTCATCTTAGGGACTAGTCTCTCCATCCCGTCACAGGGTGTCCGAGAGATCTCCCCACTCTGTCACAGAGTGTCCAGGATAAACAGCTAATCTCCCAACCTCGTCATAGGGTTTCTAGGAGAAGACATTGTTCCATATTGATCCATTTACCCCTAGACAAGTCACATGGCTAATACTGGGGGAACACCTTCCTGATTCACATCTTCAAGCTCATCACATCTCCCTCAGTGCTGGAGCATCCCGCTCCCTCTGCATCTGATCATCCTGCTCCTTCCGCATCAGAGCATCCTGCTCCTTCTTCATATAAGGCATATTGTTGTCCTAGAATCTGAATCCAACTCCCTCTAATAGTTCTGCTTCTTAATCAAGTATCTGTCAATCTACTCATCCGTGGATATGTACTGGAGTTGCATTGCTCCCTTCTGCACCATATCTATGATGAAGTCCTGCAAGAAGATCCCTGAAGCCACGTTGCTTCGCGACCTATGACATTGGTTGCTTCTACCCATAAGAACATGGGTAGGTCTTGATCATCGATCATCGTTGTCACAGCCTCCATACTGGACTTATGTGTATGAGAACGTGCTTCTCATTTTCACTTAAACATAAATCCAATGAACATGTATGATATGAATATCATTTATCAAAACTCCTACAAGCATGTCTTTATATGGCAAGGGTGATTTATATAACCTTAAGCATGATGTTACTTTATTTAACATACTTAACATTATTCATTAATTCCCCATAACAAACCCATTTAACTTTGGATTTGTTGTAGCAAAAGAAAGACTCGCCAATTCCCAAAATCATGAGGGAACAAAAATTAAGAATTTTTGTTTAGATTTAGAGGCATAATTTACGATCTATCCCTATATCTAGATATTGAACATTTCACATGCCCAACTAAGGAGTCACACTACCTAAGGGAAAGATATAACACTTTCCCTAGGTAGAAGTATTTTTAACTTGTGCATAAAAAAATCATTAACTAGTTGGTAAAACCACGAGTTGGAAAAAAAACCATGTGCATGTAAATACTATATACTAATGAAATACCATTTGTTGGAATGAAATACCATGGGCTAATACCCTCTCAACTCCAAACCACTTACCAAACCATTAAATATGATACCATGTTGGTTTTTCATTATAGAGAAAGATAAACATCAACATACACTAAAAGATCTAAGTAAATGAAGGTTTTATTTTTTTTAATTATTGCTTCACATATAATGCAACACTAATACATATTGTTATTAGTGCTCCACATATCATGTGGATCATTATAATGAAACTATTTTTTTATAGTTTTTACAATATTAGAAATATAATTAAATTATATATATATATCTATATATATATTACAAGGTAAACGACGGTTTTGAAATTTTTAATCTGTGCTTCACATATGATGCGACACCAATACATTTTGTTACTAGTGCTTCACATATTATGTAGATTATTATAATGAAAAAATATTTTTTTATAGTTTTTACAATATTATAAAGATAATTAAATGTAAGATATATATAAAAGCAAAGGTGAATCACTATCATGAAGGATCGTGTCTATATGTTTTAGAAATGGTCAATGAATTAGAGTGTATTGTATTATGAAATACAATGCTTTTTTTAATACATAGTGTAACCCTTTCCTATTGGGTTTCTTATTTCTTATTTATGGTAGCATTTTTTCAATTGTATTTTCTATTTTTTATTTATGGTTATATATATATATATATATATATATATATATATATATATATAGATATAGATATAGATATAGATATATATATAGATATATATATAAATAAAAAAAAAGAGGGAATTGAAAATTTCAAGTAATTTAGTAAAAGTTTATTTTAGTTTTACATTTAAAATAGAAATTTAAAATAAAAAAGTAAAATAAATATTAGGTATTTCTATGTTTGTTTTATTTTAAAGATAAGACAAATATTGTTTTTGAATTCTTATATAAAAGGTTAGGCCTTCAAATGTTTGAACATGTAAGGACATATCCTTAGAATTTCAATAATATTGAGTTATGTTGGAAAAGTAGCTACTAGTTTGAATTTGCAAACACAATATTATTACTTAAATTTTGCACATCTACAACATTTTCACTTAAATTTTGCACATCTACAACATTTTCACATTGATTCTTGAAAGACATCATAACCATACATTATGAACTTCATAAAAGCTTCATTTCATCATTAGTCAACATATGGAATGAAGGAATCGATTTGCAGTTACTCTTTTCCACGTTTTACGACTATTAAGCCAAGGACTTGAGAAAAATGATGCCTTCTATTTTAGGTAGTATGTTCAACAACAAGTTTCTTTGTAGCTACATTTTTTTATTGAGAGGAATGGTTAAGTGTCACATAAGTTATGAAAATTGATTTTACATTGAGAATAATAGAGTAAACGAGTTTCACACTTTGATCAAGTGCTCAATGGTATATTTGCAAACATTTGTGAAATCATCTCTACATTTTATCTTTGAGGAGGTTTGCACTTAGTAGCATACATGTACTTGTGATGAGTAAAGTCAAATAATTATATTGGGTTTTGTTTGCAACGCATTCCGGTGCAAGAGGACATGGGAAATCTGAAGTGAATACAAAATCTTCTAGGAATTTTTATTAAATCAAATTTCAACTAAGTTGCCAAGACTTTACAAGGTTTTATAGTTTAGTGAAAAATTCGCTAAGATTCTACAAGATTTTGATAACTATGTGAAAGATTAACCAAAACGTTTTTAAGGTTTGATAATTTTGTGAAATATTCGCCATGATTTTACAAGATTTTATAATTTTGTGAAAGATTCGCCAAAATTTTAAAATATTTTATAATTTCTTTTTATTTTGTAAAGTCGCAAAAATTCTTATATATATATATATATAAAGCAAAATGTACAAGATTACATATATAATCATTCACAGTTTCTTAAGGTAGCCTAAGGTGGTGAAACCACCACCCTAGGCACTCAAAAATACTATCATGACTGTCTTTCTTAAAAAAAAAGGCATGCCCAACAAAGGGAAAATAGGCAGAATAACATGAGACCATCAAGTATTGACTAGCTATCAACGATCTATAGGGCATACTATGTAGTAGACTATCTAAAACAGAAAACCAAAACAACTAAATAGAAGAGGGAGTGGTCAAAGCATCAAAACAACTCTTAGCTTTGATGTGCACCATGAGAAGAGTCCTCATGTTCCTTAGTGATTGGGAAGCCTTCCATATCCATGTCCAAGGATCCCACAACAGGCTACTTGGCTAGGAGAGGTTCCCTTTTATGTGGAAGAATCAGGTTGTCCAAATCCAATCACCGTATATTCTTAGCAGAGAGGAGGCTAGGTTCGAGGAGAGCCGGAGTCACTAGTTCGTCTCCAGGATCGTGGTCTGGTGGCTTGCTTCCTTGCGTTGCCTGATCATTGGCTCTCAGAGACACACTCTGAGAGGCTCCCCCCATCAGGTTCTCCTTAGATAACCCCTGTGTCATTACTCCAACAGCCTCAAAACACTTCCCAAATAGAGAATGCTCCCAATTGAAATTGTCATCAAGACTGTTTAGACCATCAACAGTCTACTCCATGCTTAAACGCATATCTAAAATTGTTTCCTTGGAGCTTATCCATTTGGATTGAATGTACTCCATCAAGAGAGACATCATGTTTTTAACCACCCAATAGTGACTGATCTTCCCAGGTGAGCGTGCTGAGGCTAGTTAGTGTGAAAAAACGCTAAAATCCCAATCATCTAGAAGGTAGTGAATCGACATCAAAATAGATTTGACATACCCATCACTCCCAGAGAAACCAAAAACTTTGCGTCCTGAAGCCCCACGACCACTACTTTCACATCTTGGTGTACCTCATTGATGATGAGACATGGTTTCTACTTCACACTTCTCCACCTCACAGCACACCACTAGCATCTAAGGAGATTTCCAAAGAACAAAGAACCAGAACCTCGGATCCATCTGAACCCCTGCTTTCTCATTAAACGTCAAATTCACACGAGAATGTTCTCGCAACATCAGATTGGATTGAATTGACACAGTACTAATATCCATCCCCTTTCCCACGCGAAAGGCCGCTGAATTAATTGACATTACCAAGGGTAGTAATTCCAGAGGCTTCCTCATTAACTCCACCATCATTTCAGATTCCCAGACGTCTATTCACCAGGCTAACTTGCGCATATCCTTCACGTGCCAACCCTTGGTTCTCACCCCGCATCTGGGGTACAAGATTTTATAATTTCATAAAAGATTCGCCATAAAATTATATATACATATTATATTAATTATAAAATAGCCCTCACACTTTCCCATGTATCATGGGGATTCACCCATTTATTATACATATAAATTTGGGGGGGTTCTTAAAATTAACCCTAGTACTTGGTGGTGTGTTCTTTCCAGTTATTATCTAGGACCTTCAAATCATATCATGTTCTTGATACTTGCTCATGTTGGTTGATGGGGAATTCCTTGATCCCTCCTTCCCACATATATCTTCCTATTGACACAACTTATTTTCTATGGGAGTGATGTTTAGAGAACTTTATAGTTACTTGGGTCTTGCAATAATCAATGGTATATTCCCTTGCGCCTGACAATAGGTATTCCTCAATGACCCCTGATCGATTAATACTACAAATGGTTGATGTCAACACATTTATTCACACATGTTGGAATGTACTGTGTACCTTGGTGCCCATTATCATCATCAATGGGCTACCCCATGTTTGTTACTATACATCAAGGACTAGTGATGAGATGGTTTCTCCCACGTTTTCCTTCATATCATTTATTCACATGGTGTAGATTCCTACATTTCGACAGATTTGGCTAGAAGACCTTGGTCTGTGGTGGCATTTTATTTTGATTCTTCTGCCTAAGCTACTTATATAGTACAACCAAATGATTCTTTAGTAATTAATGCTCAAACCCCCAGTTTTAATCCATTAAAGTCAAACCCTCATTTGGGCTTCCTTGGATTTTCTCATCCAACCAGTTTCAAAATGTTGCACATGTAGGTAAAATGGCCCTTTAAATCCTTATACAAAAGGTTAAGTTGTAGCATCGTGCTAATATTTTTGAGCTCTTTCATGGTATCTCTTTCATATTGCATAGTCATATTGATTTATTTATTTCTTTAAAAACCTCTCAAAATTAAAATATTCCTAAAAATTAAAAACAAAATATTCCCAAAAATAATGTTGTTCAACCAATGAATCCAATCATTGGTTATGAAATAAAATTATAATCCCAAAGGATATTATACAAGATATTGGGATTTCCAAATGAGATACATAATGAGGTAGTGACACCTAGGCTTAAAAAGGATTATATCCTCTCATATGCAAGAACATTTTGATATAAACATAGCATGAAATTATTAAAACATTTTCATGACCTTTTTACTCTTATGAGATTTGACCACAAATACCATAGTATATATTGGAGCGATAAATTAGCCATATGAAACATTACATCTTTATTCCCTAAAGCAATGGAGATAGGAAAATTCCTTCTTTATCTTCCTCATAAACCATAAATTATACTATGTCTCTTATTCCTTACAACTATGGAGATGAGGTAGATCAACACAGATCCATCTTAAATCAAGATCCATTAAGCACCAAGAGGGGTCCAATTTCTTGAGGTGTAATTTTTTATCTTAAATTTTTACACGTTAAGAAAAAAAATTATGTTAAAAAATGTTTACACCTCAAGAAATTGGATCCCTCTTGTTGTTTAATAGATCCCTCTATGCTGGTTTCTATTTTATTTTATGAGCTGACATGAATTTTTTAAATACTTTTTTTATAAGTTATGAGTTGACATAGAAATGTAAGGTGACAAACTTGATAACATCTCCCTCATACTGGGTTGTAAGCACCTAACTAATCTCGGTGCAAACATAAATTTTGGGAATACTTAACGCAAACCTATTTAGACATAACATAACTGTTACGGAGAAAAATTCCTATGGCTTGGGATAGACCACAACAGACAGCTGACTACCAGAAAAATAACTCAATTCTCAAGTACGCTATGCTATATAAATGACAATTCTAAGATAATGGAGGATATAACCAACCTCGATCTGGATGTTCGATGTAGATCCCTGTTGAATCTTTCGATTCGTGCATTTGAACCTGCAAATTAGTCTTGACAGCCAATATACAACAAGCGCATAGAATATATGAAAGACATTAACATCATCAATAGCAATGGTCCATGATATCATAATTAAATGCAACCCAATGTAATATAAACAACATTCACAACATTAATGGACGAGAATATGAGTATTTCTATTAATTAATAACAAGGAGTACAATGTGATACGACCTCTTGTCGACAACCAATCTGAACCAAGAACTGGGTCTCTCCACTTGTGCCTCCACCACTTCAATCATCCATGGAATGGAAAACTCAAACTATGAAAGGAGTTTGGAAGGTGAACAGAAGAGGTTCACAATAACAAGAATCAATGAGTGTAGACTCAAGATATGGAAAAAATACACTAGAGTTATCTTGCTCTCCCTTTCTCCTCCCTTCTATATGCCATAAGAACTCAATATATAACCTTCCAAAGGTAAGTGAAAGGCCACATCGAGGCATTTAGGGGCAAATGGAGGGCCAAAGTTCACCCTAAGACCGCTTTTTGGGAGTAAAAAGTAATTTTCTAGTGACTTTTACCATTTTACTTGACACCCGCAGGCTATAGTGGAATAGCTCATGGGTACGTTGGCTAAAATGTAACAACTAGTGTATAGGAAGAAAAATAGGGAAATAGTGTGTTCTGAAGGACATAAACTACATTTGAGTTAGTGAAATGGATCCTGAAGACCAAAGAGTGCTGATGCTCATAGGGTGGAAAATTACGTTGTAACAGATGCCCCCTAATGTGTGAGGTCAGAGACTGATGCTACGATGGCTGAAATACATTATAAATCTCATAAATGGAGTGATGGAGACACAAGTGGAAGGAGCAGCTCACTCATCATAATATAATAATATCTCTGAGTACATGTCAATATACTACAACAACCTGATACAATGGCCATGAATAGGTAGTACATAGTGAATACATATCATAAGTGATCATAGCCATGATCCCTCTACAGTAAGATATGGTTCCCTGCTGAAAAGGAAACAACTGGTGCAAATTTGATCCAGGTGGATATCGGTGGCGGCCCACCTCTTCCAACTGGCTCAAAACAGTCTTCTGGCAGTTTTGGTAAATTACTATTTTTAGTAGTTTTTCGGGTCCTGAACTTCCGGAGCCATTTTGAGGCCCTAAACGACATTTTTTTGGCGATTTCGGGGACCAAATGGTTGCCTATGGCATACATTTGGGCCCAGTCGAAAATTGTAAATCTCGGATAGACCTTCCCAATGGGCTACCGAGCGCCCCAAACGGAGATCGTATGCAAAAGTTATGACCCTGGGAAGTTGACTGTTCAACTAACCACCTTGGGGCCGCAAACTTTATGACGGTTCATCTTCTAGGGTTAGGTTTTTGGATGTTTGGGATTCTTTCCCTCATGCTTATGATAAATAGGCCCTTTCGGCCTCTCTTTGTATTCATCTTGGCACGAATGAGCATAGCGGCCACATCTCTTCTCAGAGATAGCTACCACCATTCTAGCTATTGTATTTTACAGTATGTTCTATTTCCGCTATTTAATAGAATATGTGTTTACTGTATCACTGTGTTATTTGCAATATATCTCTGTATATGATTCTGTGTATGCTATCTTTTGTTTCGTTCCCACATAAATTCGGATCAGTGGTATCAGAGCGGTCTGCTCTTTGATTGTTTCTTGGTGCATGTCCCCGACGAGGTCAGGATACAGAGAGTTGGGTCTTGAACTGGTTTCACTTGGGGAAGACCACTCTCATCGCCCCAAACGGCCTCCCATGGTGGAAGAAAAGAGAGATGACGGAGCAATAGATCCTATCAAGTTGTTGCTCGAGGAAGCCCTTGCGCGACAGCGAAACGAGATGATGGATAATTTCGCCCAGATCCTTCAACGCATGCCAACAGTGGCAAATGCACCCTCAACGAGCAGCCATTTCGGAGATACGACTCCCTTCAAGGTACAAGTTAATTTTGATATTCCTTTATTTGAAGGCCAAATCGATGCTAATGCCCTAGATAAATGGTTGAATCTACTAGAGGGGTATTTCTCTGTCCACAATTTTTCCGACAGGGAAAAGATCGTCTTTGCACTCCTCAAGGCCGTCCCCCATGTCAAAAATTGGTGGGAAACTTATTATGAGCAAAACTCATCAGACGAGTCTGGATTGTTTGAATATTCCAATCCCACTTGGGCCTCTTTTATAGATGCCATCAAGGAACAATATTACCATGTTGCAAACTATGATGACCAGTACACAAAATGGACCATTCTGCATCAAGAGAGGGACCAAACGGTGTCGGAGTACACCAACAAATTTCATACCCTGCGCACAAAGCTAGGTATCAAGGACTCCGAGCGACACCTAGTACTGAAATATTGCAGTGGTCTACACTGGTACATCCGAACAGAGATGGATTTCCTGGAAATCTCTTCACTCGGATCCACCTATCGATATGCTATCAAAATTGAGCAGAAATTTCAGCAAAAGAACAAGCGTGACTTCGGACCTGCGCAGAAGCAGGGCAAGGGAAACTCTGGCTCGTAGAACACGGGGCAGAAAAAGGACAACCAGTCCCAACCACAGGCGAAGAAGGGTAAAGAAAAGACAAAGAAGGACACCGGGAATTAGTGCGAGTTCCACAAAATCCCCTGGCACAACACTGATGATTGTCGCTCAAAACAGTCATTGGTGGCTGAGATCAAAGCTTCAGAATCAGATCCCAGTTCCGGTTCTGACTCGGAACCTAATTTCACATCCCTCATGCTTATGATAAATAGGCCCTTTCGGCCTCTCTTTGTATTCATCTTGGCACGAATGAGCATAGCGGCCACATCTCTTCTCAGAGATAGCTACCACCATTCTAGCTATTGTATTTTACAGTCTGTTCTATTTCCGCTATTTAATAGAATATGTGTTTACTGTATCACTGTGTTATTTGCAATATATCTCTGTATATGATTCTGTGTATGCTATCTTTTGTTTCGTTCCCACATAAATTCGGATCAAAATTGGAGGTACAAACTGCTGATATCTGAGAGATGATATCTCAGATGTAAAGTCGCGATCATAAGTAGCATACTGAATGCCACTATCGCCTGGGGTCTTCTACACAAATCATCTACGATGCAAGTCCCATCAAGTGAATAAAGGTGTTGAGGTCGAACTTGATGTGACATCATCTGATTACCGATCAATGATGGATACCGTTAACAGACGCGAGATAACCCATCGATAATGAAAATGGGCATCAAGGCATAGAGTACAATCATTAAAGTGCTAATAGATGTGGTGAAGTCGAACACTAAGATGAATCCATCGATCATGGGACATTGATGTATTCCCAAAAACTGTCGATGGTAAGAGAACCTGCCACTAATGACTGTGCTAGTGCCAGAATTTGTTCCTAGACTACAGAGGGACAAGCCAACACCATCTCAATAATCTCAAGATAAACAATGAAATAGGATTTTATGGGTTTAGGGTTTAATGGTTTGAAGGTTTCAATCTCAAGAAAGTAGAAAGGAAATCAAACTTAAATAAGTTATGAAATCATGTCATTCATTAAAGAACTGAAATTATAATCTTAAAAAAGAAGACATAAACCATCATATTCAAAATCACACATTCAAGTTTTCATCTACAACACATAAACATTCACTGAATTAAAAACATCAAAACAGAAATGAATTCATGTGTTGAATGATCAAACTGATCAGGAATAAACACTCAATCAAATAGTATAAAATGGCTTATATCACATATGCATTAATCTCATTTTCCATGACTTACATGAGAGTCTTGCAAGCTTTTCATATCATTGTACAATAGCTTCTTGAAACCAAAAAATCCTCCCTCCACTTGAATGCTTGTCCTCCTTTTATCATTACAAAGATGTAGTAGTTCCATAACTACTTCCTTAGGTTGATTTTTGAAGCAGTTACCTCCATTAGTTACATACTAACTAAAATCTTTAAAGACAAATTAACTAAAACTAACAAAATCGGATTCTGGGAAAATGGCAAATTTCTGGAAAAAATGGTCTCAAAGACACCTTCATATCTCTCGATTCATGACACCTGTTAGAAACCCGAGAGACATTTTTGTAAATGAACCCATGATGAACAAAAACCTCTCCTGGTTTTTGAAAATTCCTCTCCAATTGATCGGAAAGTGTGCCGAAAATTTGTGACTAAAATAGTAAAATATAAAACATTTTAAACCCTAAAAAATAGGTCACAAAGATGAATTCGAATATTTCATCCTGATGCTCATCATCCAGCGCTTACATCCACAACCATGTGAAGGATCCTCCTTCCAACATGCTCGGAATGGCTTCAACAGATGTGTCCATCACTTCTTCCTCGAAGTGTCCTCAATCTGAAGGACGCCAAGCCTCTCTCTGAAGTACTTGAACTTCACCCTTGCTAGTGGCTTCGTCAGCACATCTGCAATCTGCTCGTCCGTCGCAACATACAGGAGCTTCACAGCTCCTCTCTGCACCATATCCCTGATATAGTGATATTTGATCTCTATGTGTTTCGACCTGTCATGAAACACTGGGTTCTCAGACAGCTTCACACAATTCTGGTTATCACAAAAGATACCAGTAGCATCCAATGGGAGATCAAATAACTTAGAAAGTAGCTTCCATATCCATACTGCCTCACAACTAGCTGAACAGGCTGCAACATACTCTGCCTCAGCTGTACTCAGTGCTACGTAGGACTGCTTCCTGCTAAACACAGAGATCACACCTGATCCCATACTGAAGCAACACCCAGATGTGCTCTTCCTATCTGCAGCACTGCCAACCCAATTTGAATCAACATAACCCTGCAGGTTAAACTTTTGATTCGCCTCATACTTGAGCCCATAATCCACTGTACCCTTCAGGTACCTCAGAACATGCTTTACAGCAACCAGGTGAACACTCCTCAGATTTGTCAGGAACTGACTCAATGTTCACAGCAAAGCAAATGTCTGGTCTCGTGTTCATCAGGTACATCAAGGACCCAATCATATGATGATACATAGAGACATCAACCAGCTCAGATAAAGCATCACATAGAAGCTTCAGATTCGATGCCATAGGTGTGACCATAGCCTTGCATTCCATCATCCCGAACCTCTTCAGGATCTCTACTGCATACTTCCCTTGTCCAAGGAATACTCCATCACTCTGCCACACCTCCATGCCAAAAACAAATAGTGCACCATCCCCAAGTTCCTCAACTCGAACTTGGCAGCAAGCTTCCTCTGTGTGTCGGCAATCAATCTATCCTCACCTGATACAAATAGGTCATCCACATAGTAGTATCACTGGATTGCCTTCCTCAACCTTGTAGTAAAGGTTGGAACCCACTTTACTCTTGGTAAAGACCAAACTGGATAGAAAGCTGCCTATCCTACCATACCAAGTTCTGCACATATATGATTTCCTGTCATGTGTCTCAGAACCAAGTGGCTGCTCCACATACATTTTTTTTTTCAACTACACCATTCAAGAAATTTGTCTTGAAATCCATCTGGTGTATCTTCTATTTCATCACTTTTATATTTCTCTATGCTGCCATCTGCAACATGCTTGATCTTGATAGATCCATATGGAAGTCATAACAAACTTCCCTTCAGGTCTTGGGACTACATCCCAAACATCATTCTTCATGATCGACGGATCATGGCATTCCATTTCTTCATCCTAGATCCTGGGAACTTCAATATCTTCAATATCTTCAATAGATATCTTTGTTACTGGAACAAATGTTGTAGTCCTTCTTTTGTAGGAGATGGCATACGATCTTTCCTACACAACAAGTTAAATTGCATGATTAGAAAACATCTCATAGTTTTCAGAACAAATTCTTACACATAAAGAAATATGTCATACAGTCATGCAATTATCTTAGCCAATGCTTCAATACAACATTTATCCATATCCCGTAACTTTCTAGATTCCTTCCAATCTCTACCAAAACATTGTTAAGAGTGTGCACAACTCCCAACATGTCATCAAAGAGGTTTCATTCTAGATAAGTAGCAATGGAATGTTGTACAGTTCCATAGCCCACTTACCCATGTATATTAGTAGTATACTGTTCATCAATGCAACTATTCTAATATTCACAATACATATCCTAAGTCTAGGAACATGAGCATATACATCATTGAACAATTTTATTTAAACAAACAAATATGCAAGAAATGATAATTAAAATACTTATCTTTGTTTGTTCGTTGGGTGGACTCCCTCTGAGTCTTCGCTTCCTTGCAGGAGCTACTGGAGTCCTAATCTGAAGTAGCTTCTTCTACACCTTTCTGTTGTGGAATGTAGAGAGATGGTCAACTCCCTCTGAATATTTTCATCCTTGCATAAACCACTGGAGTGTACTCCCTCTTGATCTTTGCTTCCTGGATTATCTGTTCTTGAACTCATATTCATCCTTGGTCCCTATGCATGCTTATTAGTATCATGATTGTGTTATCCTTGTGATCTCATATAAAATCATACATTCATTAGTATACTATTAAAACACAATAATCTCAAGCATGTATAGTCATGATCATTTCAAACAGAAATAATAAGCATTAGCATTCAAGGTTTATGTAGGATTCTTATGGTTAGTCAAATCATAAGAAACATAACATGTCTAAACCTATAATTACTCAAACCTATGACTCTTTGGGTTAGTCATATCATTAATTAAGGTAAGACACATAATATACATATACCCATGATTATTCAAACTTTGGACTTCATGAATAATCATTATCAACAACACAACAGTATAAGATCCTAACCCAAGGTAGGATTCTAGCTTGATATAGGAAAAACATACCTAGATTAGCATGCTAGCTAGTTATGTCTAACATACCAGTATAATGTCTTTTGGTTCTCTTCAGTGACTTGTGCTAGTAACCTGCATGTCTCATAAGTTAACTATTGTAGAAACAAGTTATACATACCTCGAGAGTAGATCTTCTATGTGATCCATGACAATGGATGAATCCTTGTCTTCATGTCACCATGATCATACGTTCTTGAAGTAGAACATGATTTTTCTTTCTTGGTGTACCTTTTTGTGTTAGCAGACAACATAAACCTCATACAACACCATAATGCATTAGTACAATCATAAGTGTCAACACCGTAACCAATGAATATCTTCTATCATGCATTCATAATTTTGTTAAGGTGATACGACAAATCTAAAATCAAGATTGTACTAACTGTAATAACATGAAGACAAACATACCATAAACTTAATCATGAACAAATATCGAAACATACCTTGATGAGTCATACCTATCGAGATCGCTTGTAATATTCTTATGCAAGGCCTTAGCCTCATCTCCCTCTGAAACAGGAACTTCTTCACTTATGTAGGTGACCAATCCATCTTCTTCTAGGATTAACCCAATCCACTTGATTTGCAAGAACTGGACCTGGAGCTAGATATGGGTTTGTCAGAGAAACCCCCAAAATTCAAACTTTGAATTTCAAACTTCCGAAAGGATAGAAATATGCGCCTTTATGAGCTGATCAAGCTGGTATATTCCAAATTTGAAAACTGCAAAGTTTCACTCCTTAATTTTGCCTTTGAAACTTCCGGATTCACTGGACGTGACCCTGAACTGGGGTTTGATGAAGCCCACTCTTCTTCCCAATCAAAAGGTTTGATCCAAAGCTCTAAGCTTCTATTTTTCTGAGGAGCTTCTAGCCGTGGTCACATATTTCAAAAATTCCCATTTTTACAGAAGCCCTAATTTTCCACTTTTTTGATCAAAGTCCCGAACTAGGTTCTGATCAAGCCCGGCCTTCTGCCCAACCAAAAATTCAGATATTGGTCTCTAAGTTTTTATTTTGATGATTAGCATTCAGCCGTGGTCTTCAATTACAAAAATTCCAACTTTCTCCAAAGCCCTAAATTCCGGAAGCCATGAATGAAGGTACTAAAAAAATAATTCTGTTTTGATAGAAATATGTACCTGATTGTTTCTGATGTAAATCTGAAATTTTTGATCCACGGGGTCTGAAAAAGTTTCTTGAGATAGCCTGACCTATTATCTTTCCATCCTGATAGGTCTGACCTCAATTGGATTCTCTGAGAGAGAGTTATGCCAAGTGTCGCAACGTGACCTGTTTTGGGATAATACAGGAGAGCGAACTTGTACGGCATGCCACGTGTCACTGTTCCAACTTCAGCCTTTGAAAAGTTTTCTTGAGATAGCTCGCCCTGTTATCTTTCCATCCTGATAGGTCTGACCTCAATTGGACTCTCTGAGAGAGAGTTACGCCAAGTGTCTCAACGTGACCTGTTTATGGGATAATACAGGAGAGCAAAATTGTACGGCGTGCCATGTGTCACTGGTTCACCCTTGGCCTCTGAACATTTTTCTTGAGATAGTAAAGTATGTGTAATACCTGTCACTTTTTACAAAATTTCATTTGGAGCTTCCTAGCCGAAGTTATGATCTTTTTCCCAAGGTCACCTGATTTTGACTCAGATCTGGAAGAGGCAGAAACCCTATATTGTACAGATCATAAATCACAAAGTACAATGAATTAGAGGTTGTCCTTTGGACAAACGGTACATGGGGATTTAATATTCGACCTGTAAATATTTCAGATTCGAAAACTTTGCCAAAACAGATTTATAGCGAAAATGCTACAATGACTGGTTTTTGCTATATCAAGCCCTAGCATCGTAAGTGCAACAAGTGTCATACATGCCATATCATGCCTTCTTTCAGGCTAGCTCTGATACTATGTTAAATTTTCAGAATTTACTTCAATCTAATCTAGGATCTTAACTGAGAGAACAACATGTACATCATATCTGCAGCATATCAATCATGGAGACAATAATGCAAGCACACAAGAGACACAAAGATTTACTTGGGGAAAACCATAAAGGTGAAAAACCCCAATAACTTCCTCAGAGATAGATAGAGCAATGATACAACCCAACCATAAGAGATAGACATAACCTAGCAGCAGATCCTCCTCCTCCATAAGTGTGCCACTCCTCCTTGAGTGCATGAGTGAGAAGTGAGTGATCAAATAGAGTGCCTCCCACACTCTATTTATACTTTACTTGACTTGCCTTTTACATAAATCATGTAGGCTCGAACTTAACCACATAACATAATGCTGACTGGGCTGACCCCCAATAGGGTGGTCTAATAACCCTTCGACCCACATGACTTATACAGGGCCGACCCCAACAAGGTGGTCTAATAACCCATCAAGTATAAGTTACGACATTTACAATATAAATGACGACACTTTCGTATAGAGGAATAATACCATCTGTATAGGAGTACATACAACATACATATATGAAATACATTCCGAAGTTACATATACATCAACAGTTCATCATCCTCAGCAGCATGAGCATGATATCTCTTCTTATTGTTGAAGTTGTTGTATTTCTTCTTCTTTGGATAATCTACAGCAAAGTGTCCTTTCTCATTACATGTGAAACATCTCATCTCTTTCCTATTCTTATGATTGGTGTGAGAGGATTTATTATAATGAGAGTGTTCCTTCTTAGGATTGCTTCTTTTGGTGTGAGCTGTGAGAGATTGATCTTCATTTCCCATCTTTTCTTCTCGGGCTACAAGCCTAGCCTCTTCTTGTGAACATTCCTCCCACAATCTATTGAAAGAGATTAATTTCTTTCTAGCACAGATTCCTTGAATGAAAGAATCCCATGACCTAGGTAGGCCATTTAGAGTAGTCATAACCACTTCACCATTATCTACTACTTCATCGACAACTTCAAGTTGTTCCTTGATCTGAGAGACCTTGGAGAAATAAGATTGAATGGTCTTTCCATTCAACAGTTTGACCCCTTTCAATTTGTTCCGCAGAGTCATCTTCCAATTTATGTTCTTCCCTTCAAATAGCTTGGTCAAAGAGTCAAACATCTCCTTGGGTGTCTTCAAAGATGACACATGTGGTATGAGATGGTCTTTGATAGAATCAACAATGATTCTCTTTGCCTTGATCAAGTTCTTCTTATACAATATCTTAGCCTCTTCATCCTCTGGGATGGGGACTTCAGAACTGATATATGTATCCAATTCATTTTCTTCTAGGATTAACCCAATCTTGTACTTCCAGGCTTGGAAGTTATCAGCCCCTTCAAGCTTATCCTCAAGCTTAGTTTGGTGAGACATCTTGAAAGAGTACTTCAAATGGAAATATAAAAGATTTAGATCTTACCACTTGATTTCCTGAAAACTGGATCTGGTTCTGGATTAGGGTTTGTCAGAGAAACCCTAAAAATTCAAAATGTGAATTTCAACTTTCTGAAAGGATAGAAAGATGCAACTTGATGAGCTGATCAGCCTGGTATACTCAGAATTTGAGTTTTGCAAAGTTTCACCATTCAGAAATGCCTTTTAGCCTTTCCGGATTCACTAATGAGGACCCTGAATTAGGGTTTGAATTTCCCAGAGATTTACCCAGCCAAAAATCTCGATCCAAAGCTCTAAACTTCGATTTTTCCAAGGCGCGTCCAGCTGTGTCTTCAGATTTCAGAAATTCCTATTTTTGAGGAAACCCTAATTTTTAGGGCCAAAACTGAAAGTGCTCAGAATTGAATTCTGATTGGACAGATAGATTGACCTTGACGAGGAGATTCAATCTATCATATTACTTTTCCAAAATCTATGGAGAGAAATCCAGTAAACAAGAAACCCTGGTTTCCGTCACTGCACAATGTCTTCTTCTCAGGTTATCTCTAATACCATGTTAAATTTTGAGCATTAATTCAATATACTCTAGGATCTTTACTAAGAGAATAACATGTACAGTATATCAATGCATATCAATCATAGCAAGCATATCAATCATCACAAGATGCAAAACATAAGAGACAAAAGACACACAGAGTTTCCGTGGGGAAAACCCTAAGGTGAAAAACCCCACAACTTCCTCAGACATAGATAGAGAAATAGTACAACCTAAGTACAACCTAAGTACAAGAGATAGACTCCTCCTAGCAGCTGATCCTCCTCTTCACATGTGCGCCACTTTCCGAGTGATGTAGAGTGAGATAATGAGATGATCAAATAGAGATCTCCTGATCTCTATTTATACTTGTCTGACCTTCCTAATAAACTAGTGGATCCGACTTGTCTTCTTTAGTCTAATAACCCCTAGTTACTTTAATCCGGGCCAACCCCTTACAAGGTGGTCTAATAACCCATCGGCAAGTTAACACACTTGCAACACTTGTCAATACAAATGACGACACTTTCGTATAGAGGAATAATACATCTCTATAGGAGTACAATAAATATGTATACGAAATACATTCCGAAGTTACATATACATCAACATTTCTTCTTCGTACGCTTGATAGTCAAGGCAAGGGAGTAGGAAAGGAAGTATGAGTCTTGTCACCGATTTGTTGTGGCCCTTAGTCCACAATTTGGTCCTGCAAGGGAGTGTGTTCGACATGTGTGTGATCTTCTTGGGGAGGTTGCCAATTAACAACTTGTTCAACATCCATCCCTTCATACTCGACATCAAGCAAGATTTGATTGACTTCAACCACTTCGTTGTTGCTTGTTGATGGATCTAAGGCACTAACATCTTGATGTCTACGGTTTTCCATGTACAACCTGGCCTTTTGTCTTATCTCATGGTACTTTTTAGGGGGCGGCTCCTTCCTTCTAGACTTTCTTTTATTATTACGCATGTTTCCCATACTCAATACATTTTTTAACAAAACAAAAATATCACCCCTGCAAGAATGAACAACAAATAAGATATTAAAACTCGATGTGCATGATTATTAAAACTTGATGTAGCAATTGATTATGTACAACAACATCTAGTGAGAATGTTTTCATATAATCTTAAAAGCTATTGAGAATGTCATAGATGTAACAACAACAACATCACCTCTAGGAACTCAATTAAATGGTATTGGATGGTGGTATGGGATGTTAGTAGGAGCACATTTCCTATAAAAGGAGAAGCTCCTACTCACTCCATTTTCATGTTTTGGATGAGGGAAAATAGCCCCAAAAGATTACTTGAGTTTGATTCTTCAGGTGTTTGTGTGATTTGTTGTACTCAAATCATGAGGAATTCAACAAATGTTTGTGTACTAGATGGAGTTATGTGATTATGAAAGCTTATTGGTGGTGATGCAAGCAAGTTTTTTTTATTATCTTCATGAAAGATTCAAAGCATTGCTTGGTGCATGTTGTAGTTTTTTTGTGGTAAGATGTTTTTATTGTCTATGTTGAAGATTAAGAAGACTAAAATACATCTATCATACAATTCATGAAGAAAAACTAAAATAGATACAATTCAAACAAAGTGGATGAAGACTAAAATACATTTAACAAGAGGAAGAGGTCACCATACCCCAAGGATTATGATTGCTCTTTGCTTCAAATGTAAAATGCTCTTTTGATGTATCCACTATATGTAAGAAGAGTTCAAGTGTGTCCAAGCAGCATGAGAATTAAATCCAAGGAACCAAATAGAGTCCAACTGTTGTGTATTCAATCAAAGGAGCCAAATAGAGCCCAACTGGTGTGTATTAAATCCAAAGAACCAACTAGAGCCCTAACTCTTGTGTATTCTATCCAAGTTGTCAAAGAAACACCAAATGGTGTCCGAATTAACTCCAAGATGCAAATTGTTGTCGGAATGTGCGTGAAAACAACGAAAACATGCGTGGAATAAGAGAAAAAATGCGGGATAAGAGCGCGGGTTATTTTCTCAATTTTATGCTCAATAGGGAAGCGCACATGCTAGATGTGTCTGCACGTTCCTGTTGAA
>BSBM01000646.1:290000-305000 GCA_027924585.1 Larix kaempferi
TGTTGTTGATGATGATGATGATGGTGATGAAGATTATGACGATGATGATGATGATGAAGAAGATGATGATGATGTATATGTTGATGAGGAAGGGGGAGATGAAAATGATGATGAAGAGGAGGAGGAGGAGGAGGAGGAGGAGGACGATGATGATGATGATCTTCATCCTCATCATCTAAATCATCTTCATCATCATAAGGAGCTTCTCTAATTTTGGATGTAAGGAGGATATAAGATGATGGTGATGATGGTGATGATGATGAAGATGTTGATGATGATGATTATGTTGATGATGATGAAGATGTTGATGACGATGATGATGGTGATGATGACGACGATGAAGATGGTGATGATGGTGATGATGATGATGACGATTAAGATGATGATGATGATGATGATGATGATATAAGGAGCTTCTCTAATGATGATGAAGAGGAGGAGGACGATGATGATGATGAAGATGATGATGCTGAAGATGATGATGATGATCATCATCATCTTCATCCTCATCATCTAAATCATCTTCATCATCATAAGGAGCTTCTCTAATTTTGGATATAAGGAGGATATAAGATGATGATGATGATGATGATGGTTATGATGATGAAGATGTTGATGCTGATGATGATGGTGGTGAAGATGATGATGATGATGATGATGATGAAGATGATGATGATGGATATGTTGATGAGGAAGGGGGAGATGACAATGATGATGATGATAAGGAGGACGATGATGATGATGATGATGGAGATGATGATGATGATCATCATCATCTAAATCATCTTCATCATCATAAGGAGCTTCTCTAATTTTGGATATAGGAGGATATAAGATGATGATGATGATGATGGTGATGATGATGAAGATGTTGATGATGATGGTGATTGTTCGATGAAGAAGATGATGATGATGATGATGATGAATATGATGATGGTGATGATGTTGATGAAGAAGGGGGAGATGACAATGATGATGAAGAGGAGGACGACGATGATGATGATGATGACGATGATGATGATGATGATGATGATGATGAAGATGATGATGACGATGATCATGGTGATGAATATGATGATGATGATCATCATCATCATCTTAATCCTCATCATCTAAATTGTCTTTATCATCATAAGGAGCTTCTCTAATTTTGGATATAAGGAGGATATAAGATGATGATGACGATGATGGTGATGATGATGAACATGTTGATGATGATGATGATGGTGATGATGATGAATATGTTGATGATGATGATGATGGTGATGATGATGATGTTGAATATGGTGATGATGGTGATGATGGTGGTGATGATGATGATGATTATGAAGATGATGGTGATGATGATGATGATGATTAAGATGATGAAGATGATGATGATGATGATCATCATCATCTTAATCCTCATCATCTAAATTGTCTTTATCATCATAAGGAGCTTCTCTAATTTTTGATATAAGGAGGATATAAGATGATGATGACAATGATGGTGATGATGATGAAGATTTTGATGATGATGATGATGGTGATGATGATGAATATGTTGTTGATGATGATGATGGTGATGATGACGACGTTGAATATGGTGATGATGGTGATGATGATGATGATGATTGTTGAGCCCAGAATTGGCCCTTTTTGACCATCATTTATCACTGTCCCTTACCTTGTCTTACACCAATTACCTTGGCAATTCAACTTATTGTCCTTATATATTCCCCAAATTACCAAGGTATGGCCGATTATTGTTTTATTGTATTAATACTTATGATTGTGATGATTTAAGCTGTGCATCTCTTAATTCGTGCTAACATGATGCAATTTATGAAGGTAGTAAGATAAATAGACTGCAGGAAGATCGGAGCTGAACAAGTCACGGAGGAAGGGACGTCCATTGCTTAAGGAAGGTTCCTTGGGGCTCAAATCGTCAATCAAGGCACAGTCGTGGCAGGGCAGCTGTAACATAAAGTTCTATCTTAAGTATGTCGCTGCTCAAATCCAGCTGTGAGCTGGAAGGACCGCCACTCTTGGGACAGTTGATAACTCCTCTCATATTTGGATATTTCAGTTCTGCCACGCATTGTAACAGCTAGATTATTTAGGGCGCCTGAAGATCATAGATCTTCATGGCTGCCCAATTATAGGTTTAGATGTTGCAACTGTATGTATAAATATGTGGTATTACCTCGATCGAGGGGTTGGACAGCAATTAATTAATTCATCTTGTATTAGCAGTCGAGCCGAAACTATGTACTCATCCTTCTGTTAATATAAGGAGTTGCTTCTGAGTTAAAGAGAGTGTTGTTCAACCAGCGTCTCTGTGTGAAGACTGGGCCCGTCTTCCACAGAGATTGCTGTGTTAATTTAGGATTTCATCTTTCTGTTGTGTGATGATTTGATCTTTCGTTGTACGCAGCAGCAATATTCATTGTGTGGATTTCTCAGTAAATGATTTAATTGTGAGATTGGTGAATGGTATCAATAACAGTCGACTGAGTCAGGTTTGTTTTATGTAATTCAATTTCTGTTCACACTGTTGTGCTCATCCTACAGCTGAAACGTAATCCCAGAAGCTCCTAGGAATTAGCTTTCCTGTTATGTGTTGATTGATTTATATTTTGCAATTCAGTATCTTAGAACAGTTGCTTCAATCTCCTTTATTAAATTCTAGAGTAATGTTCAGGTCATGCTTCGTGATTCCCAGCTTGATTTCATTAGACAGTTGATTATTTTAGAATGCAATTGAGATTTCCTTCCTGCAATCGTTGATTAGATCTGATATTCGTTTTGCTTGATGCATAATAGAAAAGGATTGTAGTACAGCAGTTAGAAGGCAATTGGGATTGCGTAGATTCTTGGGATGAACATAGATGATAGAAGATAAAAGTATTCACTTCTAATGGTTTGTGTTTAAGCATATATTGTGCACTTGTCCTTTGAAATAAAAAGACTTTCTCGGGTTGACAATAAATTTCATACGCTCTGTGTGTTGATATTTAATTATCTGCAATTAGAGTGCTTGACATTTTGGCGCCGTTGCCGGGGAAGGATAAAAATTAAACACTAGTCATTAGTTGTATCTGATAATTGCTTTCAGTCAGTCTTTTGGTTGTTTTTGAAATGATCTGCTTCGCATGAATACGAGGGGGGTAAAACGCGATCACCTCCCGACCCCCAAAACCCCACAAATTACTAACAGTACAGGTGGTTCGGGTCGTGGTCGAGGTCCATCGCTGGGCAGAAGAACATTCATTGACGACCTTGTTGACAAAACTGATTCATCTGTCAGATCTCGTCAACAGGCGACTCCTATCAAAAGAGGCCCTACTGATCCTGGAGCGTTAGCATCAGGATCTACAGTGGAAGATACAGGAGCAGCGGTGATTTCTGCATATACTCCTGCTAAAGAAGGAACAGCTGATTCGGCTGTTGCAATTAAGGAGTACGCAGCTGTTACAACCGAAGAATACGCAGCTGCTGCAACCGAAGAATACGCAGCTGCTGCAACCGAAGAATACGCAGCTGCTGCAACCGAAGAATACGCAGCTGTTACATCCGAACAATACGCGGCTGTTACAACTGAGGTAAGGGATAAAGGAACAAACGAAGGAGAAGATACAGAAGAAAAGATGAATAACAGACATGAGAATGAAGAGGAAGAAGCAGTGGTACAATACCATCATGAAGATAATTCCCCGTCAGAAACTATGGCTACATTGCAATTCCCAATACAGCAGCTCGAGGGGACAGCTCCTATGAAAAACATCTCACCGTCGGTGTTACCCCCCGCTTCCATGGCAGGGCGGCAGAAGATCCAGACGAATTCCTGTTTGAATTCGATATCCTCTTTCGCAGCTATGATTATGTCACAGATGCTCAAAAGTTGAAGCTTTTTCCTGCCACCCTGAAGGACAATGCATTACGTTGGTTCATGAGCCTTGGGGGAGGAACTGTTGCTAATTGGAACAAGATGAAGCAAGTGTTCCTGGAAAAATATCAAGAATATTGCAACACCAGGGACAAGAGGGAGGAATTATTCAAGATGGTACAGAAGGAGGACGAAAGCTTGGAGGATTTTGTAGAGAGATTGTTGTACAATGTGCAGAGAGCTGGACAGACGAACATGGGACTAGATGTGCTTAAGATAATCCTGCTTCGAGGAATCAGGGACGATTGTTTAGACATGCTAAATTTATTAGGAAAGGGGGATATCTCTAAAGAATCTTTTGAGACAATTGTGGAATTATGTAAGAGATATTCCAGGGGATCTTCTAGGCATAATAAGCAGCATAAACGAAATAACCTGGAACGTGATGTCTTCGACAGAACTCAGAAGTCATCCAATGGGGGAGCTACACGTGCAGAGATAGGCAATCTTCTTGAAAACTTTAAAACAGAAATGATGAGCTCTATCTCTTCAGAGATTGACGTCTTGAAGGCCAAGCAAAGACAGGCAGTGGAGGATCTCACACTAGGGGTGTTTTGTCCCCGATGTAGAAAGACTCATCCACTGAAAGAATGCCCCCTTGACAAAGTTCAAGTATGTCAATTGTGCGAGCTGAATCATGATATGAAAGAATGCCCCACGCTGCCCCAAGTGAAAGCTGTTCTGCAGGCATCAACTCCAGAGGTGGATTCAGCCTACTTTATTGCACAGAAGAAACCCTGGCAGCCCCGGAATCAAGGTATGTCTCCCGATTCATTTCCATTTTTGAATAATTTGAATAATTGGAATACTAATATGCAAAACGTGAATACACAATTCCCTTCAAATTATGCTCAGTGGAATTCTCCTCAACCTGCGATGCAAGGTTATAATTCATGGAGTCCTTGGACACAGCCACCTCATAAACCTACTTCATGGTCTCCTGGATGGAGGAACTTCCATCCTGGGAATCAGTTTCCTCAACCACCTCCACCTCAACAGTTACCGTATCCTCCATATCCTCAATTTCAGCAATATCCTCAATACCTACCTCAGCAGTCGCAGCTGCAGCTGCAAAATAATCCTGTGCCTAACATACCGATACGGCCTCAGCTGCCTGCCCAACCTAACCCTAACCCAAATAATAAAACAGTCCAGCAACTGGAAACTCTCAATATGCCAGCCTACTCTCTCTCCCCTGTACCTTGTAATGACATTCGCTTACGGTCTGGGAAGGTAGTAGAACGTGTAACTTCAGAAAATATTCCACCAAATGTGTATGACAAAGGAGAGAGTTCCCAGCATCCTTTTGATCCGGTTCCTATCATTGAAGATGCTGAGCATCCCTCAGATGGGAGGGCTGAAACATTGAACGATGAAGTGGATAACACGCAACCCGCCCAGTTGGTAAGGCAACCACCTTACCCTGAGAGATTGATGCTGCCACAAAGAGGGGGGCAACCTCAGTTCAATCTCTTAGGAGAATTGAAGAACCTTTATGTTAAGATTCCCCTTTTACAAGCTCTTCAAGATGTACCTATCTACGCTAGAACTGTTCGGGACCTGTGCACTAAAAGACCGGGAAGGAAACCCAGAGATCCTCCTACTGTTCATGTTATAGGGAATTTATCCGCTTTAATGACTGGAAAAACCCCTGTAACTAAGTATGAGGATCCCGGCAATCCTACTGTCACTGTACACATAGGACAAACGCAGATACCCAACGTACTAGTAGATTTAGGAGCTGCGATCAATGTTATAACGATGGAGACTGTAAAAAAGCTCGGATTCACCAATATTAGACCGACCCCTACTATCTTAGAACTGGCAGACAGATCCACCATCAGACCTGAAGGGATTTTGGACGACCTCGTTATTTCAGTAGACTCGTGGGAATACCCTGCCGATTTTCTGGTATTACAGCCAAAATCACAGCTGGGGGGACATCCATTGATTTTAGGGAGACCTTGGTTGGCTACAGCTGATGCTTGCATCAGCTGTCGATCAGGATCTATGACTATATCTGATGGCATGGAAACCAAAAATCTTACCCTGTACCCTCCAGCAAGGCCGAGTCTAGAAACTGAAACCTCCCTTTGGATAGAACAAGAAGAAGAAGAAGATGTTCAGCCATTACTAACAATAGGGAAGGCACTAACTTTCAAAAATGAAACAGAAGACGATGCCATTAATAATTTCATTAGCGAACCTGCTTCTGTAGACAAGGAAGTTTATCAACTTCTGAACAGTACCCTCGGCAAAGAAGAACAAGAACAGCTTACGGAGGAAGCACTAGTCAATGACGCAAATATAATCCCAGTATTGAAAAGCTCGAGAAGTATTCCTATTGAGGTAGAGCCTGGAAGAACTTTGAACATCAATCCTGCTCTCTCCTCAGAAGAACAAAAGCGCTTAACCAATCTCTTGAAGGAACGTAAGGGGGCATTCGCCTGGGAGTATACAGACATGAAGGGTATTCCTTCTAGTCTGTGCACTCATCATATCTATATTAAAAACGACTCCCGGCCTGTATGTCAACCCCAACGACGCATGAACCCCAATCTGAGGGATATAGTGAAGGAAGAAATCCAGAAACTCTTGGAAGCAGGATTCATCTATCCTATTTTAGACAGTGAGTGGGTTTCCCCACTTGTAATTGTACCCAAGAAAAACGGTAAATGGAGAGTCTGTGTCGATTATAGGGAGCTGAACAAGGCTACACAAAAGGATCACTTTCCTCTGCCCTTTATTGACCAGGTACTTGATAACTTATCTGGGAAGAAGTTCTTCTCCTTCCTGGACGGATTCAGTGGGTACAATCAAATCCAGATTGCTCCAGAGGATCAGGATAAGACCACCTTCACCTGCCCTTGGGGAACGTTCGCTTACAGGGTGCTTCCCTTTGGGTTGTGCAATGCACCTGCAACGTTCCAAAGAGCTGTGATTGGCATATTTTCTGAATTGGTAAATGATAGCATGGAATTTTTTATGGATGATTTCACTCCTTATGGCAGGGATTTTGATGAAGCGTTAGAAAATTTGAAGAAGGTTTTAATTCGCTGTGAACAGGCTCGCCTCTCACTGAGCACTGAAAAATGCCACATGATGATGAGTGAGGGGGTGGTATTAGGACATTTCATCTCTACTAACGGTATTCAAGTGGATCCTTCAAAAATTAAGGTGATAAAGAATATACCAACCCCTTCAACTCAGAAAGAGGTGCGAAGTTTTCTGGGACATGCTGGGTATTACAGGAGATTCATAGAAAACTTCTCCAAACTTGCTTCTCCTTTGTTTTCATTGTTAATGAAGGATGTACAGTTTGCATGGAGTACAGCATGTCAGACAGCATTTGATAAGCTTAAAGAGAAACTGTCCACAGCCCCTATTTTAAGGGGACCTAATTGGACCATACCTTTCCACATTTCTTCAGATGCTTCTGATACCGCCATTGGAGCAGTACTAGGACAGCAGGATGGTCAAGTACCTTATGCTATTTATTATGTGAGTAAAAACTTAGCCCCTGCTGAACTAAATTATACTGTTACTGAAAAAGAATTTCTTGCTATTGTTTATTCTATTAATAAGTTTCGGCATTACATTACTGGGTATCCTACATTTGTGCATACTGATCACTCTGCCATTAAGTATTTAATGAATAAACCTGTCACTAATGCCAGAGTAACCAGGTGGCTTTTATTATTACAGGAATTTGATATTACTATTATAGATAAACCTGGAAAAGAAAATGTTGTTGCTGATTTTTTATCACGATTTACTAACAGTGATGACAGTTCACCTGTTGAGGATGCTTTCCCGGATGAACATTTATTCGCACTCTCAGCTCATTCACCCTGGTATGCAGATGTTGCTAATTATTTGGCTGCAGGGAAACTTCCGCCACATATGTCTAAACGAGAGAAAAGAAAAATTATTCAGCAAAGTGCCAGGTATTGTTGGCTTAAAGGCCATCTCTTTTACACAAGACCTGATCTTGAAATTAGAAGATGTGTAAGGGAAGATGAGATCTTTCATATACTGAAGGCCTGTCACGATGAACCTTGCGGAGGACACTTTGCAGATAAAAGAACAGGACATAAGGCGTTGCGGATGGGCTATTATTGGCCGACACTGTTCAGAGATGCAAAAAAATATGTTCAGTCCTGCGACAGCTGCCAAAGGATGGGCCAACCTAATAAGACAGACCAGATGCCTTTACAGCCCCAAGTGGTACTAGAACCGTTTGATAGATGGGCATTGGACTTTGTTGGTCCTATCAACCCTCCTTCCAAACAGAAGGTTTACATCTTGGTGTGTACAGACTACATGACTAAGTGGGTAGAAGCTGTAGCTTTGGCTAAGGCAAACGAACAGGCGGTGATTGATTTCCTGTACAGTGAAGTTTTTACCCGTTTTGGAGTACCAAAGGAAGTAGTTACCGATGGCGGACCACAATTTATTTCACATCAATTTGAATCCTTGCTCCGGAAGTATCATGTGCAGCACAAGATAGCTTCACCTTATCATCCCCAGGCCAATGGTCAGGTGGAAAGCACTAATAAGGTTATCGAAGCAATCCTTACTAAAACAGTTAAAAGCCATCGAAGGGATTGGGCTGACAGACTTCCAGAAGCACTGTGGGCATATCGCACGACTTGGCGCAATACCACGGGCTTTTCTCCCTATGATCTGGTGTATGGTAAGAGTGCCATCTTTCCAATTGAATTTGAGATCAAGACCCTGAAAACAGCCATTGAATTGAACCTGGATGTAGCAGAAGCCCAGAAAAGAAGATTGAATCAATTGAATGAACTGGATGAGAAACGATTAGCTGCGGTAGACTAGACTGTGCTGCTTCAGCAACAGAGATCTAACTGGCATGACCGATTCATCAAGAAGAAAATCTTCCATGAAGGAGACTGGGCACTACTGTACGACTCTAGATTCAAGAAAGATTTCAAAGGGAAATTACGCACAAGATGGCTGGGTCCATATTTGGTTGACAGGGTATTTGACAACGGCACTGTTCGCCTGGTCACCATTGATGAAAACCGTATGCCATTACTTGTTAATGGCCACAGGCTGCGACTGTATCGGAAGCCCATTTCGAAAGATGCATTCATTTCACAGATTGCTGCTGATCCAAACTACCAATTGGCACCAGAGCAGGAACATTTTTCTACCTTTCCCAAATCTTAAAATGAAAATCATATTTGCTGTACATAAATAATTTCTTGCTGTAGCGTATAATTGTCGTTTTCTTTCTTTTTGCATTTGATCTCTTTGCTTGCTGTTGTCTTTTAAGAAAAAATTTTCAGGGAAGCGCCAGGAGAATGATCAGTTTGGGGCCCATAATGAAAATCTCTCTGTGCCGTCCTTGTGTTTAAAAAAAAAAAAAAAAAAAAAAAAAAAAAATAAATTTCGGCAGCTGCAACATATTTTCCGGCAGCTGCAACATATTTCCCGGCGGCTGTAATTTCGGCGGCTGCAACATCTTTTTCTCGCAGTCGCCACATCACTTCCCAGCCGCCACCTCATTGACCAAGTCACTTCCACACCACAGCTGTCATTTCTTTCCAGCGGCTGCGACATATTTCCCATATTCGAAAAATCTTTTCCCGCCAGCCGTAAGTCTCTTCCGCCGCTGTAAATTTTTCCCGGGACAGCCGTAATTTTTCCCGGATATTGTGAATCTTTTTCCGGCTGCCACGAATTCTTTCCCGATGGCTGTAACTTCTTTCTTGTCAGCTGCAACAAGCTTTTTCATCGGCCGTGTGATCATTTCTTTGGCAATTTGCAGTGGTAATTCCCATGTTAACAGAAGGATTGTTTAACTTGCTAATTATGACGCTGATTCAGCCCAGTCCTGCCGGCGAACTCATCATTTCAACCCGGAGGATGCGACGCCTTGTGTTTTACCGGCGAAGGAAATCAGTGCCTTATCCAAGTCATCATGATTCCACGTCTGATTGTGCACGCGTTCGGCTCCATGACGTCACCAACTCCATGCTCCACCAGTTTCCGCAGCCTTCCGACGCACAGTTTTATGAGGTATGGCTTTCATTTATCACGTGACTAAGTATTGATATCATGTAAACGAGATTGGCCGTACCTTCACTCGTACCACCATTTATATCTGATTGAACCTTTCCCTCGTACGACGTAATATTAATAACTGCCACCTTCCCCAATTCGGCATGAAAATTTTAAACTCCTCTCTGCGCTTAACTTTCCGAATTAGTTCATTCGCTCAACGTCTCCGCTCAACGATTCGTGCATTCTCCGCGCTGCAACTTCTATTCTGGATCCTGTACTCTGTCGAAACAGCAGTTCTATCTTGCAGCCAGGACCATGGGCATTCCAGTTCGCCATGAACCTTTCAATACCCGGGAACTTAGACGGAATTTGCAGGTTCTGGCCATTTTTCAAGCCGCTGGCTGGGTCGAGTTCTTTGAACGATTGGATGGATTCGACCGGGACGCAGCCCTGCAATTTGCATTGAATCTCACTAAAACACACTCCACGGTGTGGGGGCTGTGTATAGATGTTTCGGAGGTCATTATATCCGAGGTTACAGCTATCCCATTGGTGGGAAAACCTTGGTTTAACCGTCGAGTTCCTGCAACAGTTGCACGGGAACAATTTTTACTTCCAGGGGAGCAAGTTGAAGCATCCAGGAGAGGGATTGCATTGAAGTCACTGCCGCAGCCATGGGACCAGGTCGCTATCTTCCTCAAGAAATACATAACTTGCGAAGGCAGATACCAAACTGTGTACAACTCTGAACTTCCTTTGCTTTCTCATCTCCGTCATGGCATTTTGTTAAATATTCCATTTTATCTATTGCATGATTTGCGCCATATGGAAACATTCGTTCAATATGCAAAACACCCATTATCCTCCCTCACACACCATGGCCTCATTAAGTTAATTATTATGAGAACCCTGGCCCAACATAATATAACATGGGAGCAATTCATCACCCGGCCACAGCAACCTGTTCCCTTGAGGGTTATTCCATTACAGCAATTACCGGTTCCGCCACAACAGGAGGACCGGAGTTCCTCCAGTGAAGTTGGGGGGAGGGATGAAACGGAAGAAGAGCAACAGAGGGCACAGGCAGGGACATCAGGGGTTGACAAAACCACAGAGGAAGAACAGCCCGAGGCACAGGCAGAGCCATTTGAAGTATATGAATCCCCAGCACAAGCAGAACCAGTGGGGGATGACACTGCATTTGAAGGAGAGCGAGGGGAAGCACAAACAGAGCTGTCAGGCGACAATGTAGATGAAACCCTCGTGGAAAACCTAGACAACAGGGCAGCTCCGCCAGCAGAAGGTGAAATTGGAGCAGCATCAAATGCTGCGACAATGGAACCTGAAGATGGCGGAGCCAGAGCAATGGAAGAAGATATTGAGCTGGTCACAATTGAATCTTCACCGGAATGGGCAGGAGGAGCAGCTGTGATTGAAGAAGAACAGCATGGGGGGCAGGGAAATGTTCCTTTGACTTCAGTTTTGCCTCCCTATGTTCCAGCTCCACGAGAAGAAACACTACAGAAAGGGAAGTCACAAAAGAAAACGCCGCAGAAAAGGAAGAGGACCACCAATGAGTTTGATTTAGTGGCACCAATTAGAAGGAAGCGAACTCGGTCAATTACAGCAGCAGAGGCAGCTAGAACAAAATGGGCAACCTTAGAGACACAGGTTGAACCCCCAATCCTTACACCAAAACCGAGGGATGCTCCACAAAGGCCAGTAGAAGAAGAGCCGGGAGTTGAGGGACTCTTGTATGAGAATGCAATGCTGAAAGAGGACCTCCAAGCACTTAGAAAGGAGCTGGAAACATGGAAGGAAATCTGCCAAAAGCAGGGTGGAAGAAAGATGTATACATTAATAGAGGCTGCAGACCAAGTGGAGGAAACATCTTCTGCTGAAGCTGGAGAAAAGGATGAGCGAATACTCTGCCCCACCTGTGGGGAGATCTTTGAGGAAGCAGGCCATAAAATTTTACTTAGCACCTATTCAGCACAACAGCCTGCAGCCACAGAAGGGAAGGCAGTGGAGAAAGAGGATGCTGCAACACAAGAACCAGCACCTTTAAACATCCTTGCTGCAGCTGCTACTTCCCATGATGCAGAAGTCATAGAACAGATGGGAGAAGAACAGGGAGTGGAGGATGCCCTGGAAATTTATAAGGAATGTATGGCAATTCCAAAATGCTCCCACGACATAGAAATCATAGAACAAATGGGAGAAGAACGGGAGATGAAGAATGCTCTGGAGCTTATAAAAGAGTATAGTGAGACCCCAGAGTGTTCTCATGACACAGAAATCATGGAGCCAAAGGATACCCTGGAGGATAGTGAAGAATTTTGTGCTGTAACCCCAGAACGTTCCCAGGACACAATAATTTTAGAAGGGGAAATGGAAATGCAGGACAGTGACAAGTTGAAACAGGATGCTGCAACACAAGAACCAGCAATCCTGAACTTGACCGTCCAACCGACTGAGCAGACAGAAGAAGAAGCCAGGACAGAGGATATTCTGGCATTCAACGATGAACTCTGGGTGGTGACCCCAGAAAGCTCTCATGATACAGAACTCATGGAAGAGAAGCTGCAGCAAAATAAAGATGAAGATGTAAGCCAGGATGTTGTCACACAAGAACCAACATCCTTGGATGCTGCAGCAAGAACCCCTGAACTGCAGTTGGAGGATAACCCGGGAGTAGAGATCATTCCTGATACACAATGGAGTGATGATGAACAGGTACAGACACCCTGCTCAGGTGACACTGAAATCTTGGAGGAGGAGCTGCAAATCAAAAAGGATATCCAATCTCAGCAGCCAATTGACAAAGAAGACACTGTTACACAAGAACCAGTGTCTCCAAAAGCAATAAAGGCAGCTGCTGAAGAAGGTTTAAGGGATGTTGCTGTTACACAAGAACCAGCAACTCCCTTGATAAGATTAGATGCGCTGGAAGACACTGTCCCACAAGAACCAGTGCTTCCACCTCCTACAGGTATTATTGAATTGGATTCAGATTGAGTGTGTCTTTTCAACTTCCCCAGGCAAAGCATAAGAGAACTGCAGATATTAGCAAGTAGCGGGGGAAGGGGAACAGTAAAGTTGGGAACTGCTGGGTTGCTCACAGAAATTTTTCAAAGGGATAGAGGGGATTCCTGATTTATCTACATTCTTTCCTCTTGCCTGGACAAGGTTCAGTACAATATTCAGATGCAGGTTGTTGCATGAGGACATGCAACAGGATAGTTGGGGGGAGATGTTGAGCCCAGAATTGGCCCTTTTTGACCATCATTTATCACTGTCCCTTACCTTGTCTTACACCAATTACCTTGGCAATTCAACTTATTGTCCTTATATATTCCCCAAATTACCAAGGTATGGCCGATTATTGTTTTATTGTATTAATACTTATGATTGTGATGATTTAAGCTGTGCATCTCTTAATTCGTGCTAACATGATGCAATTTATGAAGGTAGTAAGATAAATAGACTGCAGGAAGATCGGAGCTGAACAAGTCACGGAGGAAGGGACGTCCATTGCTTAAGGAAGGTTCCTTGGGTCTCAAATCGTCAATCAAGGCACAGTCGTGGCAGGGCAGCTGTAACATAAAGTTCTATCTTAAGTATGTCGCTGCTCAAATCCAGCTGTGAGCTGGAAGGACCGCCACTCTTGGGACAGTTGATAACTCCTCTCATATTTGGATATTTCAGTTCTGCCACGCATTGTAACAGCTAGATTATTTAGGGCGCCTGAAGATCATAGATCTTCATGGCTGCCCAATTATAGGTTTAGATGTTGCAACTGTATGTATAAATATGTGGTATTACCTCGATCGAGGGGTTGGACAGCAATTAATTAATTCATCTTGTATTAGCAGTCGAGCCGAAACTATGTACTCATCCTTCTGTTAATATAAGGAGTTGCTTCTGAGTTAAAGAGAGTGTTGTTCAACCAGCGTCTCTGTGTGAAGACTGGGCCCGTCTTCCACAGAGATTGCTGTGTTAATTTAGGATTTCATCTTTCTGTTGTGTGATGATTTGATCTTTCGTTGTACGCAGCAGCAATATTCATTGTGTGGATTTCTCAGTAAATGATTTAATTGTGAGATTGGTGAATGGTATCAATAACAGTCGACTGAGTCAGGTTTGTTTTATGTAATTCAATTTCTGTTCACACTGTTGTGCTCATCCTACAGCTGAAACGTAATCCCAGAAGCTCCTAGGAATTAGCTTTCCTGTTATGTGTTGATTGATTTATATTTTGCAATTCAGTATCTTAGAACAGTTGCTTCAATCTCCTTTATTAAATTCTAGAGTAATGTTCAGGTCATGCTTCGTGATTCCCAGCTTGATTTCATTAGACAGTTGATTATTTTAGAATGCAATTGAGATTTCCTTCCTGCAATCGTTGATTAGATCTGATATTCGTTTTGCTTGATGCATAATAGAAAAGGATTGTAGTACAGCAGTTAGAAGGCAATTGGGATTGCGTAGATTCTTGGGATGAACATAGATGATAGAAGATAAAAGTATTCACTTCTAATGGTTTGTGTTTAAGCATATATTGTGCACTTGTCCTTTGAAATAAAAAGACTTTCTCGGGTTGACAATAAATTTCATACGCTCTGTGTGTTGATATTTAATTATCTGCAATTAAAGTGCTTGACAATGATGATGATGATGATGAAGATGATGGTGATGATGATGATGATGATGATGATGAAGATGATGATGATATAAGGAGATTCTCTAATTTTGTTGAATCCTTACTAGTGTGAGATGATGATGATGATGATGACGATGAATATGATGGTGATGACGATGAATATGATGGTGATGACGATGAATATGATGATGATGAAGAAGATGATGATGAGAAGGAATATGATGATGAGGAAGAGGGTGATGAGGAAGATGATGATGAGGAAGAGGGTGATGACGATGATGATGATGAAGATGATGGATGATGATAAGATGGTGATGACGACGATGATGATTATGATGATGATAAAGATGATGAAGATGATGATGATGATGATGAT